>JAQIXX010002517.1:0-24082 GCA_034700605.1 Willowsia nigromaculata | reverse complement strand
TCATGAGAAAATGGCAGAAATGGATAGACTTTACGATTCAACTTGCACGTAAAATACGGGTCGAATTTCCTAATCCAAATAAAATTGTACCGGGCGATCAGATTACTCGTGGTGATGTCTTATTCGTGTGTATTCTATCATGCTCTGTGTTTATTTTAGGGCTTTTCTCCTTTCTGCTAGAGAGACTTTCTCCGCCTAGCGGTGTAAAATTACGAAAATTCGGTATTTCGTTACACGTTGTTCGTACCAAGGTGATCAAATTCGCAATATCAAAAGCTCGTGTGAGAAGACGTTAAGTAAGCTTACGATTACTTTAAACTTTATAATTGTTGCTATAAAACGTATTCCTTGAAATATTTGTAAAACATTTAGATCATCTTAATTACCATTCATTCGTGACTGTGTTCACCGAAGTAATCTAATTCTCTTTGCACCTATTTGCTCGGGGTATTGAAGATTTTGTATAATGTGCAAATAGAAATTTGTGCACAACTTTTCTCAACAGGTCCCAATTTAATTTTGTCGTCTTTACGACACTACAAAAGTTCATAGCTTCTTTTCAATTCTAAATATTTTTGGATGTGTGATAGTTAGTAGCGTAATGACTATGGTGCCACATGGGCCCACAGGCCCTGGCTGGACAATGGAAGGAGAAGGAAGCGTGGTAGGCATAGGCACCCCACCAATAAGGAGACAATTGTTTAATTTCTCTCGCACCGGAAAGGTTAAAGAGCATCCTCATCGTTAGCAGAGAAATTTCCAAAACGATTAAATATCATTACCTTTAAATGCTTATGGTTGTGGAGGAGATTTTCTGGGCCCTTGCAATGCGTTATAAAAGCCTCATTTATAAAAATGCACTGATTACTTGGCTGCATATATATATCTGATATGCAACAATTTTTAAAAAATGTTTGCAATAACAATTCTCACATTGTCCTTATCCAAATAATGAGAGGAACCCCGTCAAAATCTGCAAAGCCAGCCCGAATTTATAGCGACCCCAAAATGTACCATGAACACGACCTTACGTACCTTTCTTAGCCATCAGAAACACTCAATACCGCCACCACCATGATACGCATATAAACTACCACACGTTCATAACGATTGTAACGATTCTTTTCGTTTTTTGTATTTGTTTCTTTTGTTTTCATAAGTATCTGAGTAGAAGGGGTCATTCAGAATCCACCATGCATAAATATTTCATAACACAAATGAAAATGATATGCCATAAAGTTTAGAATGCATAAATATTTTCCATGAAAAAAGGAACAGGGTTTTTGTTCATGGATCTATTATGCTGCGTCTATATGTTTTTTAGCTATCCATTTTTTGATATGCTACTTGGTATACTTCTGTATGGATATGATCTGATACAATAATAGGTATTCCTTATTGCTGACTGCACAGGTATGAACAAATTACACCTTTCATCATCTGTCACCACGATCATCTGGAATCTTGACATTTTGTTCATAAGCCATCTCATATTATTGAGAAAAGTAAACAAAAGTTTTTTTCCTCCAACAGTCATAGTTATTTGATTAAAATAATCAAAAAATTAAAATTTCTCCAGTATGGATCAAGGTGTGTAGTTCATTGGTATTCATTTATTTTCAATATTTGAAGTGTCAATTTTAAGTTATCTCTATCATATTTTTTGTATCTTAGATTGCTCACGATTGCTGGACTGCCTTACTTGCGTTTTGTCTGTGCTTAATTGCACATATATTGATAACGGTAAACTTTCCAGTGATTGGAGATGTGTGAAAACTACAGTTGGTATTGGAGGAATTCGCATGAAAATTACTAAGCACACTACTGAATATTGCCCTGACACTTCAACCAATGTTGCAGTTACAATTATTGACCATGAAAGTGGCATAAGTACGTTAAGCATCTGTAAACGAAATTTTATTCTATTTGTTTGTTATTTCCAAGTTATTTTTGCTCTTCATACATTTATTTCAATTTTAGTTGGCGTCATTGCATTGTGTCTGGCAATATTTTGCTTCTGTGGAATGTGTGCACTTGTGTGGTGGCTCAAAACTCCAAAAGCAAGATTGTCTCCTCAGCCAGCAACACGTGCAATTTCGGAACTTGGTGCATTTGCTCGAGAACGGGAAGAAGAGCGTCGTAGGTCTAGAGCAGCTTTTGAGAGGTGGAATATGGAATTCCAAAGTGAACTGGATGAGCGAGCTGAGAGACTCCGACAACAAAAAATACATTTCCCCCCTCCCCCTCAAAACACCCCCGCTCCAGATTCCTACCAACGAAGTCGATTTGCCACAAGAGAAGCAACTCCAGCTATAAATATTCCCACACGTCCACATTCTCCAGTAGCTCACTATTCCGGAAACCCTCCAAATATCTCTAGACAGCAAACTCCACTTCCATCTACGTTTGCGTCAAGGTCAAACACTCCCATTCCAACAGATTCCCGAGCTAATACTCCATTTTCTCCCCCTCTTCCTTTAATTCCGGAAAATCATGATGAGAATACTTACGACTCTCCATCATCTTCGCTTTACGAATCGGTAAATAACTCTCCAAATAATATTCCCATGCTCCCACTCCCTGCAATCCCACAAAATTCACCCCAGCAAGGCGGCTCAAGACTTGTGTCTCGTTATGGTCGTGTCATCAAACAAACAAGCTTCTACAAATCAAAATAATATTATGATAGCTCAAAATATACAAATTAGCTTGATTAATTTTTTGCGATTATCTTTCTAAATATTGCGTAGGAGATGATGTGCAAGTTAGTATGTACAATGACAAATTTTGATATGAAATCGAGTAAACACTTTGTAATAATCTTTCCTTTTGAACAAAGCTTCGCAAAATCTTTGTGTGTATCATGTTATGAATCTCTGCAATAAGCCAATACTGCTAAGCATTAGCCTGAATTCTCAACAAAAACAATTTGTTATAATACTTAAATAGGTTACTCTGAATACAATAGCATGTGAACTTGAGTCATACAATATTATGCAAGCTTTTTTTTGCTGATAAGAGATTTGAACTGTTTGAAATAAAAAATCACAATATTTTCTCCAGAGGAGATGATGCATATTACTAAATGCATAGATCTCCGAAATAATCCTGTGTGCAAATAAATAATACTTTCCACGTCCACACTCATATTTTCATCACTCGCGTTCATTTCATTCAGTTTCTTTCTGGTCAGAATGCTACAGCGGAAGCTGTAGCCAATTAAGATAACAAATAGGTGGAAAGGTCAGCATCAACGAGTTTCTTCATGTTATTACTATGTATGGCAATATATGCTTTCTTGATCCAAATTGTGTGAGAGCGCATAGTGTGTATTCATTTACAGTTCATAGCACTACAAAATGATGGTGACAAACAATATAAAATGTGATCTCCAACGAAAAGCAAGATCTCTATTTTCAGGAACAAGTATGAAATATTGACCAAAGCTTGCTATTTTGTGGTCAGTAGGAAACTGATATTCTTAAAATATTATTCTATTTTCTCCCTCAGTTCAGTTTTTACTAAAAGCATAGCCATTACTCGAAGAGTTGACAAAATTAAGTAAAATAAAGTAAAGTAAATAGTGCAAATTAATAAGAAGTAAGAAAGGAATTTTCATTCACATTCTATCTTCTCTTTTAGTACAGTTTTTACATAAAGGCTTAGGTATTTCTCGAAGAGTTGACAAAATAAGTAAAGTAAAGTAAAAAGTGCGAAAAAATAAGGAGGAAGGAAGGAATTTTTATTCGCTATGAAAATCTTTGCGATATTTCTTTGTGCGTTTGTGGCACAGGCTTGTCAAGACTACAAAGAATGTGGCACTTGTGTCGTGCATTCATGTCTGTTTGTTGAAACATTAGATGGGCAATTCGATTGCGTTAAAACCATTAGTGTGTTTTCCCCTGTAAAAAGAATTTACAGAACAATAAATCGCTGTGGGGCACTTTTTCGTAAAATGAATGCTGGCAAATTCCTTCCTGAAGACAATGAACACAAAATGGTAAGAAAAAGTTTGTTTTACACAAATCGGACATATAGTGCAGTAATGAAAAAACTTATTGTCAAAATACTGTATACCAACATTTTTATTTAAAACAGGCCAATGCAACTATCCCTACTACATTTGACAATGCAATTATCACAACCATTCAACCGGAGAATGTGTCTACTACAACAATTCCACCAACGATGATTGACCTTGGGAAAAGTCCAACTGAAAATGCTTCTTTGTCACACAAAGTTAGCACAACAAAATTAGCCCCGATTGCTTCCCCTTCTTATATTATTGTTCTTGATAAAGATAAAGGAACAAACATGAGCAGCTCATTCGAAACAAATATGTCTCAACATATTATACCAGTAGAATTTTTACCAGTCCTGATCACAAATTCAATAAAAACCGATGACGATGTGGTACCTCCCGTTCCATACAATCCTAACTTGATTTTGGACAAAAACTCTACAAATGGCAACTCAACAGATAACGATACTGACAAAGTCGTAGAAAGTATTACACAAGGAACTCCTACCAGCATCCACATGTCAACCGTTAACCCTCATAATCACTCGGCTACAATTATCGCTACAACTATGTTGACCACAGACGAGAATGAAAATGTAAGTTTAAAATTCGTTTAGAGTTTTTACAGAAATTTACTTATTAATTTATTTCATGTAATATTTTTCTATACTTGTATTTGCTAATAACTTATTCCAGATTGGTAAGGAGGACAATGTTCCCATCACTACTAGGAATCATGTAAATTTTAATACCGTAACTACTAGCATTTTTTGCAACGTACTCACCCAATCTTATTTTTAACCCAACCAAATGAATTTATTTTTCGCAGCAAAGGAGATCATTTCCTTTAACTGAACGCGCACTGATCAGGAAAATAAAACGGGACGCTTGCAAACTGGCTCGCGATTTTGTCATATACAACCAAATAAATAATCTCGGACCAAACTGGTTTTATTTTGCAATAAAAAATCCTATGAATACTAATTTTCAGGAATGTGCAAAATTACTTAAGAAACGTAGAAGCAAACAATAAGATTTAGATTTAAGATTATCCACTACACCTACTTTTTTAAAGTTACACATTAAGCCTATTTTAAGATAATATATAAAACGATGAAAGAAAAGCAAGTTTTATTGATTCATATTGTGATTTTTAAAGAAGACCTGCCATTAAGCTTAATTGTTAATTGTAACAGTAGAATTATTGATACGAAAATTATTGTAGCATAATAAACTATTTTTAAGCTTAATTTTTTTCTGTTGGAAACAGCCGGATCCTGTAATGTAATGAAAAAATGCTGCTATTAGGAAAGAATAAATACAAATTTTGCCAATTCAAAATTTAATATTGAGAATAAAAGCCTTTACCACCATTAGCATCAGAGTCATCCTCATCATCTGAGATATCACTGTATTTAAATGACACCTTTGGAATGACGATATCCGTTTCTTGTTTCTGATCAAAATCAAATGCTCGCTTCCCACAACACTTGTGTGAATTTTTCTCCCCCGATTCGTTCAAAATGGAAAATGCCTCATCAAAAACTTTGTCAATCTCACTGCTGGTCGGAAGAGAGAGGGATCCCAAACCTGAGGATATGTCATCTTGGTGAGGTTCTTCAGTCCCAGAAGGTAGCTTGGATGAACCTGTCACATCCAATCCTTTATCTGAAGTTTCCTTATTAGTGGCAGAGACCGAGACCACTTGAGTTTCTATAGGATCAGGAATAAGCTCGCAAGTCGAAGAAACGTTTCCATCTTGATGATCTCCGTTCAGATGGGTTTTTTGAAGACAGTTAAGAGCATTAGTGGTAGGAGCCTGAACCATTTTTGCAAAAACTTGCAGAATTAATTAAATGTAAGGACAGTTAGTTTAGACTCACCAAAATTCCTGAAAGATCTTCCGCAAAACTGAATGTTATGTGTAAGTATGAAATTTGTATATCGCACAAACCAAAATTCTCTGGCTTTTTGAAATATAATGATAAAATATCTTTAAAATAAATTTTGAAATACTGAAAAAACTTCAAAACTCAGTAATAACAATCAACAAATTTTTCATATGAATGGAAAATTCGGAAAGTTTATGTAATTAACTTGAAATGTGAAGTTAAGTGCTGTGAGAAAGAAGGCTTTGGAGTGTATGATATCGGTTATAACTTATCTTGGATCCTTTTATACTAAAGTTTTGAGAATGTTGCTACATGGTTCTTTGTTATTGTTATCCGGTCAGTTGGTCTGTGCATTTTTAATTGAACAGATTTCGTAATGGGAAAAAAGTAATGCACGATATGTTATAAACTCATTAATCAATGCAATTTGCAATTAAAATAATTGATGCAACTCATTACCATGTCTTTTGTTTCCTTCAAACTTTATTGATGAGCGTTTATAACCTAATTATATGCAAACTGTTTATGATATGTCTGTCAGTTTGAGGGTGTAGTGGGTGTCTGCAAATTTGCACATATATTTGTTACTTGGACTGAATGTAATTAGGTAATGTATTTGATTTCTAGACAGACACTTCACTTGAATAGACCTTCAATACCGGTGGAGCCTTCAGACATCATACCAATAGTATCAAGAAGTCTAGTCAAGCTTGGGATTCTTGTGTTTCATATTCAAACTGACAAAATTAGCATGGAGATGATATAATATCCAGCTCTCACCACTAAGAGTATGAAAACGCATGCAGTCACGTAATGATCATATGAATGATGTGCTTTAAAAGAATTTATACCTAACACCAACTCGCATAGGGGAATCATAATGATTGCTTCCTGCAATATCATTTTTTACTGAAACTTTGTATTCATTGATGATGAAGTGACGATTGATTTTTGGTATAAAACCAGCAGCAAAATTGTTATAAGGCATCAGTTTGTGAAATTCTATAAACAAAACCAGTTTCTTAACATTTTTATTGTCTGCTATTCAACAGTGTGAAAATGGAGACACGTACAGGCTCACAAAATATACAAGAGTTTTTAGTCAACAAGAGAACTTTGTTTCTAAATATGTTTTTCGCAAATCTTTTCCAAGATTTAAATAATATTTATCAGTACAAGGATTGTTTAGCGACCGCATTTAGTGCAACACTTTTGCGCTCTATGCTTGCCTACATGACCCTTGACCACTTCACTTCGGAGTCGCACATTTCTACGGTAAGATTTTCACATTTTTAAAATAAATTTCTGAGTTAAAACTCCCACTTCTCATGTAATATTTTATGTCTTTCATGTACCATGTTTCCGGTAGGAATATTTCAGAAATTATGTAGTGGGTTATATAATTTTGCCATAAAGTTATAATAATTTTCATTCTTTTTGTGTTGTAGGAAGTTTCCCATTTTATACATGACAAGTTAAAAAAAGGAAAATCAACTTCTCGATGGAATGATGGCCTTGTCCAGCGGAGAACTGCAGCCTATCGATATCCAAATGTACTATTCATATCCGTCATTTATAGTGCTTGAGGGAATCACAGGAAAATCTGCCGGTAACGTGTTGTATGTCGTGACCAAGTCTCCTCTTACATCACACGTGAGATCAATCAGTGAGCGCATTGCTATTGTGGACAGGTGGATTTTACGCAAACTGGAATTGATTGAGCAAAAACACCCAGGCGAGACGTACACAAAACGAGTTTTTGCTAGCATCGTCGTGCAGTCTGCCCTTGGACAAATGCTCGCAGCAAATGCAGATTTGGATATTGTAAGATTTCATTTATGATCATTTTTAACAAAAATTGCAGGTTTTATTTATTTTTGAGGTGAATG
The DNA here is from genome assembly GCA_034700605.1 of Willowsia nigromaculata. Taxonomy (NCBI): domain Eukaryota; kingdom Metazoa; phylum Arthropoda; class Collembola; order Entomobryomorpha; family Entomobryidae; genus Willowsia; species Willowsia nigromaculata. The sequence continues at coordinate 16,280 of JAQIXX010002517.1, read as the reverse complement.
TAGCTTTAAGCATTGTGCACATTTGTTCATTTTAGGAGATGAAGGAATACCTCTTACGCAAAAGGGAGGACTTAAGGCTCATGTGTGCTTCGTTGCTTGGGATTTATAAGGCATCTTTCTGTCAAGAAGAGTACACATTAATGCTCAATCACAGCGGAATATTTATGTGTACTAGTTTATCATCGGCATTTCATGGTAACAAGCTACTTCGTATTATGTGCATGAAAGACAAAGAACTGCATTCTGCATCGTATGATGAAATTTGATCAGATTATGAAATGTAATAACAAACTCTTTGCTGCTGAATAAAATGAATTGGAAATAAAAAACTGTAGTATTTATAATATTTAAAGTGAATTAAACAGTTTATTAATTGCAGATTGTGCATGCAAATGTTTAAGCGCGGATAAGTCTGATTCCTTAAAGTTTTAAAGCTAACAAATTTTGGTACAATCAAATATGCTTCATTCATTTCAGTCTTATATGCTTACGGAATCATTTTAGCCCTATATGCTTACCGAGTCATTTCGTTATTATATGCTAGCAAATTCAGTTCTGAATTCTCAATGTTTCCATTCAACCAATTTTATCTGATCCGCATTGTTTGGTAAATCGTACAAATCTTTAACGTAATATTCATATTTGTTTGTTTAGGAATTTGTAAGTTAATTACAAGCAAGCGTTTGTCCCTAAGCAAAACTAATATGATTGGGGTGTATTTGGAGTTGATCTTTGAGCGCATTATTGACATGGATTCCTTATATTTGAAAAACTGGAATCATTTACAGGTATAAAGTTTAAGTATCAAAAATGCATGCAAGTTGAATATGTTTACATATCACAACTAATAAATTTAATTGTAATATAAATGGGGGAAGATATAATCTTACTTATGTATTTAAAGGTTGTTTTTGAAGTTAAAAAGGGAGCTCTACAATTGAAATGGACAAAATGCTTGGGAAACAACAAAACCATGCGAGATGGTGTTTTGTTATTTTGACTCTGTAAATCTATAAATATTTTATGCATTTTATGAGTTTAATGGAAATAATAGTTTTAAAATGGAAACGGTTGAGTAATAAAAGAATTTTATTTAAAGGTATCAAATAAACATTTTAAAGTTATAATAGTTTCCGAATTATAAATAAGTATTTCAATTTCTAGATTTCAATTAAAAATAGCATGTATTTGTGATTAAATAAGAAACAGTTTGGCGTACCTTTTCATCATCCATTATCTTCTGTAAGAATATTCCATTGTAAATTGTGACTATGTACGTCTAGAATATTGGTTTACTTGCTGTGGATCCTGGGTCTTCAAATGGGATGTTGCAATTATCTCAAATAGTTGTTCCGCGAGCTTATATGCATCTGAGTTTGGTAGCTCATAAACTGAAAATACCTTGTTGATGCGACCGTTAAGACTAAGCTTCAGCTTAATAAGTTGCCTTCCATCGTCTCCCCAAACTGTTCCACTTTTCTTCAAGTATCTTTGTGGAGACAATCTTAATAACAAATTTTCTTGGAACTCTCGTGCAGTTATCTCTTCAGGCTTAATTCCAAAGGCTTCAAAGAGAGCAGTTGAGTCGTTTCCAGGGTTCATTTTGGAAATTCGGATTTGCAAAAAAAATGTAGTTTCAGAAAGTTTTCTGTCTTGTTTGATTTTTGTTGTAAACTGAAAGTTGGCGGGGAGCGGAGTAGTGGTTACTTGAAAGTTATCCGACAAATGATACTACTTTGAAATGTTACACTGTCTTTTATACTTGTCCGATAGCATTAAAAATTTGTCCGACTTCAGTAAAAGGCTTTGAAGTGAGTCTGCTCTATCCTTGAATCTAATATTATCGTAATAAAAAAATTCCCAATACTTTTTTCTACATTCAAGCTCTCCTTCTGAAGACTTATAATGAAAGGTTGTAGATGGTAAGAAACAAACTTTTTTCTTACACATTTTTGGTATAAAAATGAGGAAGAGTTTACTTTTCAGTTTTAGTAACTAAAATGGAATCCTACACATCAGACTCAAATCTTTATCGCCAACGCCTTTGTATATTTTGCAAGTGTAAGTTTAAAAGTGTTTGTGAGTTAGAGCGGCACTTGTACGTTGCACATAATTGTTGGAATGACACAGAATTTCCAGAAACTCTTGTTGGAGGAAATCACCAAGAAATTCCAGCCACCGATATAAGTTTTCAGAAAAGGAATTACGTGGATGGGGTCTACACTGAATATTCTGCGGACGTCTCGGAATTAGGAATAAGGGAACAGGTAGATCTTTTTGCTTATTTATATCACAATATCAGAGAAATTTTGGTACAGGAGCTACAAAGCAAGACATCCTGTAAAGTATCTGTATCTGTTGAATCTTTGTTTTCAAAAGTTGACACGAATACAGGAATACGGGAAACTTCAGCTCCAACATTTCATAGTTTTACGCATGCAATATTTAATAAATCAATGATTAGCAGACTTGTCGAAACTATTTCAGCAAAACTTAGTGAAGATCATGAATCATACACTGCAATTCAGTCAGGTTGGCAAACTGAAAGAATTCTAAATATAAATATTAAGTGTGTCCAAATAACTCCAATCCGCAGTGGGCTCTGGATGGAGACACCTCTGCTCTTAAAAATGAAAGAGAAAGCTGGAACTATATTAAATATTAATAACAAAACTGTAACAACCGACGATACACACAACCAATGCTTTTTATGGTCAATTCTAGCGTCCGATAGTATTGGGGGGTTAAAAGGTAAAAATCGTTATTTATATTGGAAGGATGTGAAGCAATATATGCACGATGACATCCGCAATAAAGTAGACATAACGGGTATGACATTACCCATTCCTTTAGAGGAACTTGATATGCAAATGAAAATATTTCATGATCTGAATCCCTTGATATCAGTGTCAATAATTGGCTATCATGATGATAATGACACCCCAAAAGACCTTATAACGCATGACAGAAGTAAATGGCATGTCTACCAAAAACGACAGGAGCGAATACTTTCAAATCTATTTCCAATTTATTCATATGAAAATGAAGAACGCAAAATACATGTAAATTTATTATTAGTATTTTCACCGTCGTATGACAATTCACATTTTATGTTAATAAGGAATTTGGGTGCTCTCGTTCGCAGCGATACCCGAGCTGCAAAGCATGTATGCGTTAAATGCTTCTTGCAATTTACAACAAATGAGTCTCTTACTGAGCACAAACTACACTGCATCACGTCTTCAACAAGATTTAGATTTCCTAAGGAAGAGACATTAAAATTTAAGAACTACCAGCAGACTTTGCTGGTACCATTTCATTATTTTTATGATATTGAAGCATATTTATCCCCACCAGCACAAAATAGCAAAGAAAATGTAATACATATACACCGACCAGCATGCTGGAGTTACCTGTGCGTAAATCACGAAGGATCATTAGTTTCAACAAGTAGCTACGTTCAAAAATACGATCATGATGACCCAATTGAAAGCTTTCTCCTTGATCTCTTTGCCAATATCGAAGAGCGTATACTAGATTTAGATAATTTTCAAAACCAAGCTTACAGAGAGATGAAATTTGTCAAGAGCGATTTTGACAAATTATTTGATAAAACAGATAAGAAATTTACCCAATGCGGTTTCTGTAATAAAGTTTTTACAAAAGATTCTAAAATTGTGGCACATCATGAACACCTACCACCATATTGTTTCCAATTTATGGCGTGCTCTAGTTGCAACAGTGTTGCGCGGCTTCCTTATATAATCGTTGTAACTGCTCACAATGCTAGCAAATATGATCACGCACACATCGTGCAAAGTCTGAGTAAAGTTAATCTTGGAGAGGTTGAGGTATTAGCCAAAACATCAGAATCGTTTCTGGCAATTTTGGTGAAGCTTAAAACCAAAACAACAACGCTAACTGTTCGATTTACAGACTCCTTACGATTTATGCCCTCGAGTCTGTCTACAATAACTGATACATTGTATGCGGATGGGAAAGGTAGAGACAAATTTGACATACTTAACCAGTTGTTCCAAAGAGAAATAGGCAAGGGGTTAAATTTTGAATTTTTAATGAGAAAATCAGTCTTTCCTTACACATCCCTTACAAAATATGAGGACCTTCAAAAAACCGATTTTACTTCGCCTCATTTGTATAAAAATGATTTAACCGGTGATGAAGTTGATTTGAAAGATTTGGAAAGAGCAATGAGTCTATGGAATACGCTTCATTTAAAAACACTTGGTGAAGTGTTAGAGTTCTATTGTAAAGTTGACGTCGGTCTTCTAGTGTCAAGCTTCTTTAATTTTCGTACGATACTTTACAATACTTTTAACCTAGATATTTGTCATTTTTATAGTCTTCCAAGTTTTAGTTACACAGCCAGTTTGCGAAACTGCAAAGAGGAACTTCATTATATTCAAGATATGAAGGTTTACAGTTTTATAAATTCTGCTAAACGTGGTGGGTATTGTGGAAGTGGCAAGTTCTTAGAGAAGCAGGCAAATAACCCACTACTACCTGAAGAGTTATTTGACCCGACAAAACCAATCAGCTATATTAATTATCTTGATATGAATAGCATGTATGCTTACTCACTTAGTCAGCCATTATGTGCAAATAATTATAAATTTCTAAGCCAAGACGAAATTCACGCATTAACCAAAAACGGTATAAATGCTTTCCTAAGAAACTTAGACGTCAATGGAAACTTGGGTTACTTTATTGAGTGTGATATTGAAATACCATCACAATTTCATGACTTCCTTGATGACTTACCATTAGCATTTGAAGTTAAAAGTGTGAAACGTGATTTATTATCAGATCTACAATTGCATTTTTTGGATCAGCTAAACATATCCGCATCCGTGTACAACTCTCCAAGATTAATCGGTGATTTTCTTCCAAAAATGAATTATGTTGCACATAGTCGAGCGCTAAAGAAATATAGTGAATTGGGCGCAAGTATAAGTAAAATTCATAATGTATTACAATTCACACAAAGTAGTTTTTTGAAGGAGCATGTAAGCAAAATGGTGGAATTGCGTCGAAAAAGCACTTCTAAATTTGAAAGTGATGTATACAAACTTGGTGTAAACGCCATCTTTGGATTTACTCTGATGGATAGGCAAAAAATACTAAATGCGCGTTTAGTCACAGATAAGGCAAAAGTCCTATTTTACTCTAACTCACCACTGTTTCAATCAGTAATGCCAATCAATGATGACATGCTACTCATTATTATGAAGCGAAAATCAACTCTACTAAGCTCTCCAATACAAATAGGAGTTTCATGTCTAGAAATAGCTAAAACTCATTTCTATGAGTGGTATTATCAGTGCTTTAAAAGGGGGGTTAAAACTGCCAACATTATTTCATTTGACACAGATGGCGCGCTTATTTATAGTGAAGTCGACAGTGTTTACGAATTTATGTCAAAGAATCCACAGTGGCATGATATGTCAGGGGTTGATCAGAAGGATCCCCTATTAAAAAAATATTATTCTGGAGAAAATCGTGGGGTAATTGGATTAATCAAAGACGAGATGCCGCGGGTAGTAATTTACAAAGCAATAAACTTAAGGCCAAAAAACTACGCCTTTAAGTACTTTTTGAGAAAACTAAACCCTGAAACTGGACAAATTGACATCATTAACGACGAAAGCTTTGAGTGCAAGAAATTAAAAGGGGTACCAAGGAAGGCATTTTTAAGCCAAACAACATATGACGACTTTGTAGCTTCGCTTTATGTCCCTAGACAAGCCTTTGTAAAATATAATACAATACAAAGTAAGAAGCACAAATTATATACAGTTAACTGTGTAAAAAAATCGTTAGCAGCCTGTTGTATTAAACGGTATCGTGACTCGCCTACAACATCCCTAGCATATGGTAATTATAACATTGCAAAGATACATAGAAAAGGTATATCCTATGAAGTTGATGCACAGTATTTTGACACCGAGATTCATCAGTAAAAGGACATATATAAAGCAAAAATTACATGGGTTTTGTGCATTACTGTCTTAATCTCCAAAGCGCTTACATCAATGGAAGAAGCCGACTTTAGAATTCGGACACCATTTTCTTGTGTGGTTAGTGCTGTTTCAAGTGGTGGAAAAACCAGCTTTGTTGTTGATTTCTTGCTAAAAGCAAACAGGATTGTTGACGTTCCATTTTCTAAAGTTATTGTCGTTTACAGTAATTTTCAACCTTTGTATGAGCAGTTAAAAGAAAAGTATGAGGTTGTATATGTTTCAACTCTAGCTGAATCAGAGTCTTACTTTACTCCGAATTGTTGTCTTATTATTGACGATCATCTTGATGAAATAAACAAACCTGGTGAAAGTAATAGGTTTGTCACAGACTTGTTCTGTCGAAGAGTACATCACGAGAAAATTAATACAATTTGTTTGGTACAACTACTTTTCCCACAATATATGCGTTGCATTTTTAACAACGCTACTTACATAGCTATCGGTAAGTGGATAAAAAACAAAAGCTCTATTACAGTGTGTGCAAAGCAATTCTCGCCCTTGAATTACAAGTACTTTTTAGAAAGTTATCTCTTCGCTACCGAAAAACCCTGGAGTTTCCTTGTTTTGGACCTTCATATGCTCACTAAGGATTCATTGCGTTTGCGTAACGGGTTTGATCCCTATAATCAAAATTTTGAAGTTTACATTGAAAGGAAATGAATAGAGTACATGAAAATAAACAATTTTTATGGAAGTGTATTAAAACTACAGCAAAGGATTTTAAAAAGCTTGTCATTAATGCTTCAGAAGAGCAAGTGAAAGTTATTATCGAATGCTGGATGAACCATTCAACGGACGGCAACGTACTTGCAGAGTAAAAAGACAAATTTCAACAAACGAATTCATTTTTTATTCTAAAGTCCTTTATAAATAAGCATCGAATTGAAATTAAAACAGCCATTGCTATTGTAATTTCGGAACTTTTAGCCGGTGGATACGACATTAATTATGAGTGAAAGGTGGAAAGTTATTCCTTTTGAACTTTTCGAAGAATTTAATAAATTTTTACTGCGGAAAAATCAGAAACAGGTTAATGGTTTGGAACAAAAAAGGACTCAAAATTGTAGCTGAATCTAAGTACTGGAAAACATTTGAGGAAGCATTTTGTAACTGAAAAATGGATGTAGCGTCTCTGTACCTTTCTCCTTTGGAAATTGGATCCTTCAGTTCCTTAAGTGGATTTTTAAAAAATCCGAATGTTAAGTCTGCGAAGCAAGCTGAAGCTGAACTACGAAAGCTAGAAAATTTTCTTTTGCATCAACCTAGAAAAAAGTCATATCAGAAACGACGTTATTTAGTACACAAATTTCAACAACATATGCAATGTGTCCTTGCTGATCTTCAAAAATATAGTAGAGCAAACGATAATTTCAAATATATACTAGGAGTGTGTGATACCTTCTCCCGAAAAGTTTGGGCGCGCCCCCTAAAGGATAAAAAAGCATCAACCGTTAAAATTGCATTTGAAAGCATAATTAACGAAGCTAACTTTGTCCCTGAGTACCTCCATTCGGACCAAGGTTCGGAGTGGAAGGGAGCGTTCAAACAATATTTAAAGGACAAAAATATTAAGCATTATTTTACTTATAGCAAAATTGCTCCTACCATTGAACGATTTTGGAGAACACTTAAGGACCGATTGGAAAATTATATGACCTTTAAAAATAAAAAACGATGGGTAGATGTTCTGCCACTCTTTATAGAATCCTATAATAACACTCCTCATTCTGTCACAAAGTTTGCTCCGAACGACGTCACACACGAACTTGTTCCGCTTATCTGGAAAAATGTTTATTTAAAGGATTTGCGAAAACAGATGAGACCGGCTGTATATAAGCTCGGGGACAGAGTTAAAATCCTCAGAATCAAGGAGAATTTTGAAAAGAGTAGTACTTTTAATTTCTCTGTAGAGGACTTCGAAATCTCAAAAATTAATTACCACACGAAGCCAATTACATATAAAATAAAGGACTTAAACAACGAAGAAATCAAGGGAAACTGGTATCCAGAAGAATTGACGCTTGTAAACGTGAAAAAATGAGTAACTTTTACCTAAATTTATTGTCTTCTCAGGACAGTAAAATTTATCCAGATAATACAAGTATAGATTTCCAAAATAAATTTCCTCAGGCATTCTGTGCTTCCCCAGAAACATTTGAAGTAGGCTTGGCAACTTTAATATACTCAACAAAATCTGATATCAATATTAAAAAGGCACTTGATCTTTCTACTGACAATAAAATAAAGATTAAAGGTGGAATTTCTATTGACGTTGCCTTCAATTTACCTGCAAATGCAGATATTTCTGATGACATTGAAAGTCTTCTAAATCCCCTCAGAGTAAATATAAAAAGACTTAAATTTGTTGACTTTGTATCAGATTATGACTCAGACGGAAAAGTGAAAGTAACTTTTAGTGTTAATCTACCATACGATGGTGTTTTTGTTATTCCATCAACTATTGCCACAGCCCTAGGTTTCTCTAAATCAAGTTTTGTAAATGGAGTACATAAAGCCAAAAGTGCTTGCGATCCCTCAATTTTACTTGAAGGTGATGGGGAGGAAAGTGAAATAACTCTGAAAATTATAAAATATGTACATGAAGAAGTTCAAATTAATCCTCCAAGCGACGATTCATTAGACGCAATTGCTGAAGTAATAACGGACGCCTTTGAAAGTGTAAACAAAACTGTTCTCGTAAATGCTGATTCCACAGAGTCTCTGTTAGTATTTCATACCAAAGACGAGCTTTTAGAGTACACACTTCCACTTTCCTTATGTAACTTTATAAATTTGGATCCCAAGACTGCGTTTAAAACTGGAATCATAACCATCAACACTACACAAAAATCTCTTGATAAATATGACAATCATATGCTGTGTTTATCAGATATTGTTGAATCGCAATATTATGCTTCACAAATGATGCCAATACTGCGTCTAGTTCCCACCAGCAACAATATAAAAGGAGATATTGTTATGAATTTTCATCCAGTGTTTTATGTGCCATTGTGTCAAACAGATGTTCACAAAATTCGCTTACGGTTTAAATCATTGTCGGAAAATACTCTAAACATTGATTTGTCTAAGCCAGTGACTGCAACTTTACATTTTCGCAAGAAAGTATGAGAGATTTGCATTGTACGGACGAAGGCTGCATTATGGACCCCCCAAGTAAAATAGTGAAAGGATTAGGGGTAATACAAGAAAGCGAAGATGATATTATACCTTACAGTAATCAAAGGATCTTGAAACCCAAATCCAAGCGTGCAGTGAAGTCTAAAAAACTCTTAAAAGGTAAGGGAACCATTCAAAAGCAACGCAGTGTTAAAAAATCAACCAAAAGGAAAACAACCAAGGCGAAGAGGAAGAACAAGTCAGCCAAAAAAGGAAACGTTTCCAAAACCTCGCAGCAAATTTTGATTCTTCGGAAACTTGTAAGAAATCTTAAAAAGGCCCAGAAATAACTAGCTTCAAAATGCACAAGGGACGACATATTGGATACCGTGCAGCTGCCGATATATTCTCGCAGCCTGGTTTAGAAAAGTCAATAAAAGCAGAAGAAGAAGTGACGATCTTTCCATCTGGAAGCATTGAAGGAGAAGAAACGCCAATAGAGTTTAAAATTAACCATAATAATTTACATTATATAAACTTATACGATTCTGAACTTGCTGTACGTGTAAGTCTGAGAGACAAAGATAATGCTGTTGTCCCAGTTACAAAGGAAATTGGTTGCGTAAACAATTTACTTGGAAGCCTTTTCTCAAATGTGGAAGTGTATATTAATGATAAACCCATAGTAAGTAACTCGAGCTATTACCCATACAAAAGTTATATAAAAAATATTTTTACCCTAGGGTCAACTAATTTTAGAACTCTGGAAACATGTTTGTTTTTGAAGGATTCAAAACCAGGCACGATAAGTCTGTCTAACAATGATGACTTTAAGACCCGGTCGGATATTATTAAGGCTGAGAATGGTGTTGAACTGCTAGGAAAAATTAGGCATGATATTTTTGAAGTAAATGAATATTTACCAAGCAATGTTTCAATTAAAATTGTACTACGACGTAACTCAAAGGAATTTATTCTTTTGGGGACTTCGCCTCTAAATTCGTCCGATTTTTCATTTAGTATTGATAGCGCAAAATTTAGATATAAAAAGGCCCTGTTTGAGGATGAACTCATAGCAGTTCACCAAAAGAACTTTAACCAAAATATTCCTGCTGCATTTCCTATTGAGGAAACTGAGATTAAAACTTTCAACGTGCCAGCACAAAGCGTTAGTGCAATTAGTCCCATTCTCTACTCAGGACGCCTTCCACATTTTATTGTACTTGCTCTTTCTAAATCTACAGCCTTTAATGGAAACATTCTAGAAAATCCATTTAATCAAAACTCATTCGATGTTAGTAATATATCCCTTCAAATTGATTCTGAGAACCTATTTTACAGAAATATTGATATAAATTTCGAAAACAATTATCTTCACGCCTATCAGACATTTTTGAAAGAAGTTTCCCCAGTATCAGATAATTTCTTTTCAAAAGAGCAGTTTAAGAAAGGTTATTGTTTTTTCTTTTTCCGACTTTATCCCAAGGCTATAAAAGGGTACAACAGTGCTCCAAAATACGGAACAATTAGATGTGAAATAAAGTTTTCCCAAGCTGTAAGCAGTGCTCTTAATGTGATATTGTATTCCGAAACTCCAAATACTCTTTTAATTGATAAATTTGGTAGAGTTTCTGATAGTGATGAGTGAGCACGAAGTAAAAGAAATGCTTACGAAGCTACAGGACTTTGGCTTAATCCAATGCTTTAATATTGTGGACAAAACTGAAATTTGTCAGCAAGAATTGTCAAAAATGTACAATGTGGTGTTCCAAAATACAATTTCGCGGTTAGATCTGCAAAATGGAAAGCTAAAGATTGGTCATTGGGTATGTTACTATAGCAAAAATGATAGTGTTAGTGCAATTTCTGAATATTATGATCCTCTTGGTAAAAGTGCAGAGTACTATCAACTGTGCGTACCCCCAAACTATGTTCAGATAAGTGAAACCCGATATCAGCCATATGGTAGCACCCTCTGTTCCTTGTACTGTTTGTTTTTTTTGGTCTGTAAGAGTTTAAACTATAGTAATAACAAAATACTAAATCAAATTCTAAGTAAAGATGAGTTACACAATAATGACAAACTTGTTGTAGAGTTTTATTTAATTCTTAAGAGTGCTTCTACCAGAAGCAGTTTAGTATATTATATAAAATCATTAATGAGAAAATGGTGTTCCAGGTGTGGGGTTGTTTGTTGTTCTTGTAACAAATGAAATATTACATGTCATAAATACATCTATTGTACTATTAATGTAACAAAATAAAAGGTTTAAAATAAATAAATTGTTTATTCTATGACAACAGTACGTTTTCAACTCACTCGCCTTACTGCCACATAAACCATACATAAGTAGCTTCTTTCGATTCATTAATAAGGCTTACATATATTTCGCGCAACAAAATGCATAAATCGTACGTTCTCATACTTACTAGTAACTAAACGGATAATATGCATTCTAAACTTTATGGCATATCATTTTCATTTGTGTTATGAAATATTTATGCATGGTGGATTCTGAATGACCCCTTCTACTTATCTGATATAACATATTCCTTTCCCTTAGCTAAAAGTTTTTGTTTACGTCTCTGACACCATTTGTGTTTTAAACATTTAAACATTTAAAGAATTAATAGTGATATAGAGAAAAGTTCAAGATCCGGAGCAGGACAAAATTTCTGATACCAGACAAATGAAAGCGAATGGATGGTGAATGACGTTTATTCCAATCTTTAGTTGGAAAATATCTTATTTCTCTCTAAGGCTGAAATTCTTTGTGCCACTTTTCAGAGGAGCGAGTGCCTGGAGCTCCTAGATTCATGACTAAGTAAGTCTTGTCCAGTCCTTTACGCTGATTTCAACGGTGTATTCATTTTGCTGCAGAAATGAAATTTGGGGTTTTTATGAGGGTTTTTATGCCGGTCCCGGCCCTTGCCTCAAGCTAGGAATAGACACAAAAAGGGAACTGTGATTAAAATTAATATCACTAAAACACTTACAATGAGCTTAAAGGTAATTTTCTATTACAATAAGCTCTAGTCTATTGATTGTGTTGTGAAACATTATTATACGGGGGTATTATAATTTTGTTTATTAATATAGAGGTTTCTACTGTCGGAATCTTTGATTTTCATGCGTTTTCAGAAAATTCGGGATCTTATAGTCCTTATTAAATATCATGAATATATTTGGCACTATAGTATAAAGAAGACTTTTTTAGCTCATTTTAAGTGTTTTCTTGATATTGATTATAAGCAGTCCCCATTTTGTGTATATTCCTAGTAAGTGGCAAGGACCTGGCGCTGCATTAAAACTCTCATAAAAACTCCTCTTTTCTTCAGCAAAATTAATATACCCTTGAAATCAGCGTAAAAACTGGACAAGACTTACCTAGTTCTGAATCTGCGAGCTTCTGGCACCTGGCTCCCTAGTAAGAACGGTCAAACCGGTCACACAATGGATTTTTGGAAGAAAAGATGTCTAGAAATGCGGTATTCTCGTCTTTCGGGTAAAAAAGTTAAGATAGAAAGAATTGGTAATCAATATAACTCAGAAAATTCACCTGGACGTATCCATGTAGACGATACGACCATGTATCCATGACGACCCCTGTAGTTTTTCAGTGTAAGCATTGTTTGAAGGTATACAAAAATTGTAAAAGTAGGACATGCACTTGGTAGAGTTATAATATTTCAAAGCTTCCAGTTCAGGCCAGAAACTAAATATATTAAGAAGATGTTAGGTTCTATAAATCGTTAGCCTTTAATTAAATATTTACACAAGAAACATGGCTTGGAATGTAAAACAAAGAAAACTGAGCAAGTAGATTCAAAAATGTGCTTCAATCTGCTCTGCTTCAAGAGGATTTAGCATTTAGGAAAAGCCTTTTAGAACGAAAGTATTAAACACACATCTATAGTGCCGTCTTAATTATATTCGGTATTTTACGATGTTTAATGTTGCGTTGAGAAAATAATTAAAGCGAAAGTTGCGGGGAAAGGGCTTCCAATTACATTTTTCAATTACGTAGTACGCAAACATTTCATTAAGATTTTCCTGTAATTCTATGCAGATAATATGGCAACAAGTATTAAGTCTCTTGTCTATGAATCAGCGTATGAATTGGATATTCAATTATGACAAAAAATAATGTTCAAATAGTAAAAGCTTTACTTTAAGCACTCCTACCTCATTAAGCTAACAAAATTATATAACAGGCATTACTTCTAGCACCTTGCACAGTAGAATTATGTGGAATTCAAAAGGAAATCCAAGTTTTTGGAAAATTAAAGACTGTATCTTATTTTCATTCACTTTATTTTTATTTTCTCTTATAAACCTTTTAGAATTTTCAAACGGCAATTTCCAAATCACAATCAAGCCCCATCCAAAACTCTCGATTAAAAGGGGTCGGAATCTAGTATGGAAAGAGGAACTAGGTTCATTCGACTTGCTCCGTAATTCCCCAACCCATCACGAACGATACGTTGGCTCAGTGACAAATCTCAACCTCCTTTTAAATCCCATAAGGCACTGCCTTGTCTTAATTAACAATTTTAGAAACGTCGACTTAAATAATCTTGAGATTCCTCATATATCCCGACACGTGTTTCCTGCGCTGCTTGCAGTAAAGTCGAGGAATTTCTCATTTTCTGAAACCTATTATCGATACATATGGACACCTTCTGGAACAAGTGAGGCAACATACAATTCATCCAGCTCATGGTTTTCATGTAGACCCTCACCTTACTTGAACTCAATTAATTTACATGATTTGCGAAACCTCGGCCCAGATTACTGTGTCCGATTGCACTTGTTTCGATTTGCCGCTGCTTCAAAACCATGGCGTTGTCATGTACAGTTGGGATTGTTTTACCCACTTTATTACCACCAGCGACTTTACAACCTACCATATCCAAGAATATTTTGGTACAACATCACTTCATATCATCACTCTCCCTTTATATCGTCTCTAGTATCACCTTTCCACATTTTGCTAGACAACGAATACTACTTGGATGACAGTTCATATTCGTGGGAGAAACTAGGTCATAGCTGGATGGCCGACGTACTCAGAAATCAGCCAACTACAGATGAAATAAGACCGTCAGTTTCCTTTGATATATTTTTAGTTGCTCTTACAAGAATGTCAAATATAGACGCCAAAAAATGTATCATTTCCAAAATTAATATATTACAAGTATCAAGCAGCATATCGTATAGAAAAAGGTACCCAATTTTGTTAAAACCAATATCAGTTGAAAGATGGGCAGATATGAGCTTCTTAGCAGTTATAAATTTTACAAAGTCCAAAACCGACGAGCAACTTGTCTTGCGCAGATCAAACAGCATTTCCAGCATTAAAGAGAGAATAGAGACACATGTGGCATGTATTAATGTATTCACAGAAACCACTTCTTCTTTTCCGGTCACATCCTTAACTATTCCCAACATTGAGAAAAGAATGGTACATGCATTTGCACATATTCTTGAATCAATCCATAAAAATCTGACGTTATTTCGGCTTGACTCGGTGACCCAAACTGATAAGTGTGAAGAATTCAAAAGATTGAAAGGAAAAAGGGTAACTATATATCTAAACCGCAATTTACAAACTAATTGGCTTATTAATTATCTTAGCTACAATGTGTATTTTACCCCAACACACCTTCTGACCGTTAACAACTCTGCAGGAAATTTACGTTTTATAAGCTGCGGTCAGCGGGGTACGAGCAAATACGCATTTAATGAAATCGTCAACATTTTTGATTGTTATGTCTGGATTTCCCTTTTTGTATTTGTCTGCATATTGCTCATATTATTGTCAAATATTGAATTAGATTCAATAACAGATGGGTGGTTTAGAAAACCAACTGGCCACTTACTTTCTCTATTACGTGCACTCACAGAACAAGGAGACCCGTTCCCTGCATTTGTAACAAATAGTATTAGATTTCGTTGGATAATTGGTGCTTATCTTTTAGTCGGCATTGTCTTAAGTAATGGTTACAAAAATACAAATGTTTACAACATGATTGCACAAAGGCAGCCTTTGAAATATGAAACCTTAAAAGAGTTAGTGGCTGACGATGTCAATATATATGTGAGATCATCGTCGGTATATATTAAGGAGAATTTCTGGCGTTATCAGAATAGTAGCTTTCCAATAGCTCAGTGGTCAATAGGACGGCATATATTAGAAGCTTTTAACAGCATTCATAACAAAATCATAAACATTATTTCTGAGCTAGAAAGCTTAAATGAAGGATACAAATTTAGCAGCCTATATCCAGGCTTAGTGAAAATAATTGAAAATGTGATTAGGCGGGAGCACAGAGGGAAAAAAGGAGCAAAATATCCAGTTGACATACGAAGTGAAAAGATTGGAACTCTTGCAGAAGATATTTTAGCAGATTATGTGTTGGAGAAAGAACAAAATGCTCTATTAGAGTCCGTAATGCGGTGTCGTAAAACTGCGATAATTCTGCCAGAAATGTTTTGTGTTAAATTTGCTCGTAAACTTCTTGCAAATGGGCGGAAAATTGTGAGGATTGGGAGGGAGGCGTACACAAATGAAACAATTAAAATAGACTTTGAAGGGCCTTTGACATTTGAGTTTTTGAAACGAGTGTTTGGAATGAAGCAGTCTGGTATAATTGACTGGTGGATAAAGTTTTTAGGTTATGGTGGCATGCAAACATATTTGAGTTCTAGGGGCTTGTCAGCCAAACCAGAGTCAGCAAGTTTGGATGGAAACATTTTAGTAATTTTTGTTTTATACGCGGGGGGATGTGGGTTGGCTACTGCCACGTTTCTAATGGAACATTGGCAAATAGTCATTTACACTTTAAAATATACTGTGTGGACCACACAAATACTTGCGTATTGTATTCACAAGAACTTGAAAAGTCTATCATCACTTTTGGTGATTTATTAAAAAACTTAAACACATTATTGCGTGCACGCAAGTCTGCGCTGCTAAGTCTAAGTCTCGTCTGCATAGTATTTTGACTCATCTAAAATTTTACATTTTTTGAGCAAATTCATTTTGTCTATATTATATAATATTACCTGTATTACAACGTATTGATTTTATCGGTTCAGAATAGGTGCTGGAGGCTTCT
>JAQIXX010002516.1:0-24090 GCA_034700605.1 Willowsia nigromaculata | reverse complement strand
TACTCCTGCATTTCCAAAACAATGATTTGTGTTCCAAGAAATGGAAGCAAGTCAAAATCATGCACAGTTTCCCTAGTTTCATAGATTTTGGCTGAGTAACTGGAGACGCGCAGCAAATAGCAAGTAGGCACAAGCAAACTACACAGTGCTCATAAAATATTCGAGAAGATTTTAGCAGTGACTCTCGAAAATAATAATTGGTGTTATTTGCAGGACTTTATTCTGTAGGCTGTGGAAAATACTATACTATCCTTTCAATTTAGTCGTAACTCTCTCTGAATTGCTGCTGCATAAGGTATAGTGCGAATGGCTACGTATTATTGTATACCGAGTAAAAGAATTTTTCCCAATGTCACCGTGATTGCGTATTATCGTCATTTTGGTGTTGTCATAACCAGTATGTTTGCTATTGTTAATTATATATGCTCTTGTGGAACTGATAATTTTGATGATATAAAGAATGATCGAGATCCTTTTTGTATATTTTTTCACCAAATAGAGGGACTGTACACGCTCTCGAGTGATCAGTCTGACTCGGACCATTCATGTATCTTCTTGATTTATTCTTTACCGTGCGCATTGCTTGATTCAACATTGATTTGTGCAGTTCTTCCCAGATTCACTAAAATAAAGTAGTTTTTAAACCTTTTTGATCACATTCGATTTAAATTGCTTTAAAATGGGCACGGATGAGCAAATTTCACAAAATGGAACCACAAATGAACCAGCGCCAGCCGATGTGAGCGCAGCCGCGGCTCCTCCACCAGAGGAGCCTCCAAAAATAGAAGAAATCGTTACAAATGATGTCCTTCAGCAAATCATAAAAGGCTACAATCCTAAGCTTAGCTTAATTACATGGCAAGCTCAACCTGGGAGTAAAATTGGGGATAACTACATGTCCATCATGTACGCTTTGGAAATGGTGCTGGAAGACAAGCAGAAACGTGGAGCCATTGAAAAATTGGAAGTAATGCTGAAGACGATCCCAAGGAACGTTTTCCGAGCGGACATGATCAATGAGATGAAGGCTTTCAAGAAGGAAGCAACAATTTACCAACAGATTCTCCCACGTTTCATACAAATTCAAGAAGAAACTGAAATGTCGGCAGACGATTTGTTTTGCGCTTGGCCAAAGTGCTATGCAGCCCACGTGGATGGCCAAACGGACTTTTTGGCTATGGAGAATCTGAAAGTGTCGGGGTAAGGGAGAACAATGCATTCAGAAAATAAAGAAGGGAGAATCGAAAATTAAAGTGAACTTGTATTAATACTTGATGTAAATCTATACTTTATAGGTATGTAATGGGCAGTCGCGTGAACGGTCTGGATTTCAACCACTGTTCCAGCGTTCTCCGTACCTTGGCTAAATACCATGCCATTTCGTTCGCCAAATACAGGGGAAAACGGGAGAAAATTCTAGAAGACTTTCCCGTGCTAACTGACAACATGTTTGATAAGGAAAACAAAGTTGCTGAGATGCAGCAACAATTTTTCTCCCAATCATTTAAAAGTCAAGCGGAAACTTTAAGAGGAATGGGGGAGGATTTAGCTGCTTCTAGATTGGATAAGTTAGCGGAGGTTAATTTATGTGACGTTTTGGGGAATTTGATTACAAAAGATGTTAAATGTGCTGTGATCTCTCATGGAGATTGCTGGGTGAACAATATGTTGTTCAAGTACAGCGAGAAGGACACTCAAACGGTGTGTCCGATAAGCGTAAAATTAATTGATTTCCAACTGTGTCAGGCAACTAGTCGTCTTGTTGACATCTACTATTTCCTCATGACAAGTAGTAAGCTAGATGTTTTGAACGGAAGGGAGCAGGACCTTCTGATGATTTATTACGCCGACTTCACAAGCTATGCCGAAAAATTAGGTGTGGACACCAAGGAGTGTGGACTAACATGGGACAATTTTTTGAAGGAAGCGGATCAGTATAGGCTCTACGGGGTTTTTATGGGTCTTCTTCTCGCTCCGATGTTGGCCGCGGATGCTGCTGATATCCCAGATATGGAATCCTTCACAGCAGAGGATTTTGAAAATTCTGATGAAACAATCAAAAAGTTTTACAAGGACTTGACAAAGGGAGCTGCAACCAAAAAAGCGAAAAATATTGTACTCAACCATTTACCCAAATGTAATAACGCCAAAGAATACTTGTAATTTTAATGTGTATACGAAATGAGAAAACAATGTGAATTGTAAACCGATGATTTGTAAAACCAATAAAATAAAATGTTTGTAATAACATGAAGAATAAACATGAAAAAACTAGTATGACGATCACTTATTACTTCATTCATATAAAACCCAATTTTGGATTTATGCGGTTTATTAAAACAGTCAGGTATGTGAAATCATAAGACAAAACCAAGAATCACTTAAAACAAAAAATCCGCTATATTGATTGCATTACGCAGAGGTAATATCAGCAAGAAATCATGTAAATGTAAAATATATTACAAAGAGTCATAGTCATGAGTTATGGCATACGCAATTTAAAAATGAGGTTCATTGCTATTTGCGAATTTAGCTGAGCAGCATAGGAACAGCACTGAAATAGGTAAACATTGTTAAGCAGTGATTTTCAAAAATGGATTCAGAATATGTTCAGTGAACCACTCCTTTGAGAATTGAAGGTGATCTCCAGCGGATGACAAAAAGTGAAGTCTTCCTTCTTCATTCATTTCCTTCAATCCTAGCCAGTCCTAAATATAAAATAAGTTAATTGTTTTACATCTTGATACTTCAAATCTCAAAACTTGTCTGAATAGTTTGTCACTACGGATAATAAAATGTGTAATTTTCATTTGATTATACTTCTTGGTATAGTTGTGAATCTTCTAATGCAATTATTTCTTTATCTGATCCGGGTTTGTAAAAACCAAACCATTCGCTCTGTTTTGGCTCGACAATGCTGTCGCTGTCAAAAAGAACCATGACGAAATTTCGGAGCTTAAGTAGATTGTCCTTGTAAGTGGGGTTCTTCACCTATAGAATTATTAAACATTCCAAATTACTCAATGCTTTGTGTTACGTACATATTAAACCTAATGAGTAGTATAATTTACGTATAAAATTTCGAGTGCCTACCTTTTCATTATTTATTTCAGCGATAAACACACTATTGTTCACGTACTCCTCTTGTTTAAAAGGATCATGCCAATATTCAGCCTGCACCAGGAATTTTTGAACCCAACTTGAAACAAAAAAACGCCACTTTAATTACTGAAATTGACATCTTTGAAAAGTTAATTAATTAATTGTTGATTTGCCAAGCTTATTATGTCAATTTTACAAATGCATTCATATTTATTTGAAGTGGAACAAGGAAAATGAACATATTGCAGGTAAATAAAAAGAGAATAAAAATTTTTGCTCCTTATCTTGAACAAACAAATCAAAACACTGAAGGCCTTTTAATAATTTTGTGCTTATCAATAAACGTCATCCATACCTACCTCTCATAGGCGACATGTGTCAACAACTTATCAATTATTTCACACCACTCTTGCTTAGGAGCAGAACATTTTGGAAGACCAAATACTCCTTGATGTTGTCCACCAAGTGATATTAAGTTGATCATTCGGGGTTCCGGACATCTTTGTGCTACAGCTCTCCTAAAAGAATTCCAAACATTTTGTTATGGTATTTACGTAAACTATCTTATGCAGAAAAATAGAGAAAAAATGGCCAACGTTGAAGCATGTATAACCTACTTACAAAAACTGACCACCTTGAGAGAGTCCTATTGCATTGTAACCACCACTTAGGTTCGTGTCATTTTTAATTGCATCGCAGACTTGCTTCACTTGATCATTCACATTGACGAAATAGCCGCTTTTAATGTCCTAAAATTAGAAATACATACATAATAATAGATTCTCCGAATAAGACAAATAATTTGTTACCATTTTCAATCAAGACCGATCGATATTCCTTGGCAAGAGGAATTCAACCCACCATATTTCGGCCCTTAAATATGACCCGCTGACCCCCAGGGGTCTAAACATAAAATGGCCTGAAACTCTACTCGTCAAGATCGGTCCAAATCTGGAGTTTTAGAACCCCTTAGGATTTTACCGCTGGAGGTCAGGGGGTCATATTTATGAGCCGAATGATGGTCTATTGAATTCCTCTTGCTAAGGGCTATCGATTGGTATATTCATCATAATGAAATTAAGACCCTTCTGCGTAACCTCAGCCCAATTTTCTGTTCCAATGGATAACAGCATAAAATACCTCGGTAATTGATGAGCCAATTTGTATAGATTTGACATAAACACCAGGCAATTGGTCTTCTATGAATCGAAGAGAATGCTTCACATGAGCCCCAGCATCGCCTATAATAATCAAACAATACAAGCTTTATTAGTCATTAGTTTGAATTTTTGGATATAATCCGTCGTTTTAGTAGCACGTACCCATTCCATGCCAATAGACAATAGGTATATATCCCCCATTATTCCCATTCCCCGACTTTGGACCGTTGCCACTTTCAAAGATTTCATTTTCACTGGATGACTCCTCATTCACAAGTTGCTCCTCAACACTGCCATCGCCTGGAAGTTGTACATTGTAAACTTGAGCGCGACTACGATGACTCACCAACCGGCTGGATGTCAACGTGTTTAGTGACCCCAGCACACAGAAGAATAATAGCACTCCACTATTTGCAGGCATTCCAGTCATTGTTCTGATCCACTGACAATGCCAACCGTCAAATGCGCTGAAACTTGTGAAATTAAATCACTTCAGTTGAAAGACATGA
The DNA here is from genome assembly GCA_034700605.1 of Willowsia nigromaculata. NCBI lineage: Eukaryota > Metazoa > Arthropoda > Collembola > Entomobryomorpha > Entomobryidae > Willowsia > Willowsia nigromaculata. The sequence goes on along the minus strand of JAQIXX010002516.1, from coordinate 19,319 downwards.
AATGGCTGCCACTTCTTTCCACTGCAAGTTATAAAGGATGACGATAGTGGCAGTCGTGAGTGGTGACAGTGTCCATGAGCTACATAACTAGATAGTTTAAGTTTTGACGAATCGTCTCATCCAGTCGATTAGAGTGGGATTAAAACCAAGATGAAAAATAACACCAACGCGACAACAACAGTCAAGTAGGAAAGATACAGATTGATACAAGCTTCTGGCAGAAAACTCACTGTCGCTGGATGGGCCGGTACAGCTGATAACTTTGTTTTTTTCCTTTGACCAAACTCAGCTTACACAAAGCGTCAACGCTTTCTAGACCAGCGGCATGCATGCATCGATTCATGTTGTAGCATGCTTAGAGTTTTTAGGTACCTATTCCGTAGGTACGCATGCTTTGCTTGCTCCTCCGTAAAAGTGATGATCCAGGATTAAAAAGATGCACGCCTTCATATTATAGATGATATGTAATAATGTCATTTCCTCCGGTGAACTCTTGCTTTTTAGGGAGACGTATTTAACGACATTTTAGAGACACTTCAAACTCAATGTTCACCAGTTCAAAAGACTCATTTTAATTTTAATGCTATGTGTGATATGCCTGAAGTTTAAATAATTTCTTGAACCTTGTCATTTAATGTTTGTGAGTAACTACTTAATATCATGTTTGGATTAGCAGGTAGTTATAACTCATGAAAGATACAGCATCTTCTACTACACGAGCTCTTAAAGCAATCCGATTACTGTAAAATCTCAAATAGACGCCCTCCTCCTCTTACGCGCCCCTCTAATAGACGCCCCGACGCCTACCAACGAAAAAGTAGACGGAGTCCTTTAGTCACCTCCTCTCTCGCCAATAGACGCCCCGATGTCAACTTGGAATTTTACGGTATACATACCTATGTACCTATGCTACTATCACAGAGTTGAATCTGATAGGGACCTCGTATGGCGCTCTCTAGCTTGCAGGCATGCATTTTGGTATCAGTGTTTATCCCAGTCTCACGGACTCTTTGTTCACTCGAGAGATGCATTTCATTCGTATGCGCTTTATTTGTTGTAGATGGATGAGGGCTGCAGCAGAAAAGGGATGCAAAGCCAGAGTGCGAAGCGCACTGACAATCATGAAGAGAGCAAGAAAGTGACGGAGCACGCTGCATCCCCTCAGTTTACATCTGAGCGTCTAACGTGCAACAACGAGCAAACGGTGGTCTGTGCTCATGTTTCTCATCTCCATAAAATGCGATATTCCTACAGTGAAGCTATGACTTGCTAACTGCACCATTCAGATCAACAACAGCTTATTAAATTTGTTTGGCGCAAGTTGTCAGATTAAAGCAAACATTTTAAGAACTTTAAGTATTGTAAGGGTTAATTGCATAATTGTTTACAAAAAGGCTTAAATGTGTGAAAAGAAGAATTGTTAAACTCCCGGACAAAAGACTTTTTGTTCCAGCGGTCCAAAGATCGTGGTTACCAATTGAATAGGTTGTAAGGTTATTAAGCTACAAAACTATTATAGAATCGTACGTTTCATGATCAGTTGTTAGTGTTAATTTTATAAATCAAACGCTCATGACTCAATATGTGTTTATTACCATTTTGGAGTCTGTTGTGACATCTCTACTAAATATTTTAAAAATAGTTAATTTCATTTAGAACATATAGTGCTTAATTCAATTGTAAAATATTAAAACTGTTCCACTATTACTGTTGTGTCTTGTTTCTCCCTGTCAAAGACTGGATCAAGGAGTTAAAGGAGTTATCGTTTTGTAAGAGGTAAGCCTAGCATTTTGAATAAAAGTGATATAAAATTTAAAAGGTTTTGGTTGGAGAATTTGATTTCCATGTGCGATCGGTAACGGTATTTTTTTACACGACCGGTAATCATCATCTATCATCACAGCTTCCGGGCGACATTTTTTTGTAAATATTTGTCATTCTAAATGTGACTGCAGCGATGGGTGGAAAGCTTGCAGATATGACATTCTCCATATTAAATCCCACTAGCCTATGCGACCAAGATGACATACTTCCGGTCGGATGCTAGATAGTCAAAGCATATCAGCAAGCTGCATGCATGCCTCCATTTTACTCATTCACTCAACTCAAATTGCATTTTACCCTACCATTTGTTTACTTTTACTTCATTACTGACGACAGCCAACTCTCGTCTACTGACAACAACACTGTTACTCACATTTAAAGGATCCACATCGTGGAGAGCGTTGTGTATGCATGCATGTGTGCACTGATGTGTTGTTGTCGCCTTCCTGGAAGTTGGAATACGTCACATTTGGTCGAGCACCACGTTTTTCCCCAATACCCTTTTTCCACAAAATCTCATGGGATATTTTATTTTTATTCTCTCGACTTCATGCATCCCTTTGCTCACTTCTCAGCAGCATGCAATCCACGAAACGGTCCGTCCCATTTGTTTCATTTAATAAAAAAGGATTTCCTCGGCCTTCATTTCATTCTGCACCATAAATGTTTCAACACTAATGTAACCTGCGAAAGCTTCAAAGAGGTTTAGTTTTTTTTCTTTTGGAATTTCATTCACATGTAGTCATATATATTTTTACCTGTATACCTACGTCGTAAAGAGCGTGGAAATGAATTATGATGCTTGCTGAAAATATTAGGTATTAACTTTATTGTTTCTGAATTGAATTTAAACGGTAAAATGTCATATCATTCATGAATCATGATGATGAAGACAAGTATGAAGGTTGTGTATATACAGACAGAGTTCGAATACGATAGCGATGTTACATTGTTATTAGTGTAATTGTTTATAACGGATAATAGCAAAATGATTTTTTACAGTTTCCGAGCTACGTTTACATGATTATATTTATTTCGCTTTCAAGGAAATTGTACAGAGGAGTGGACACTACTGGCTCGTTTTGTCGTCTAATAAATATTGGCTTTTCCCTCGCAAGCATAAACCATTGTTATCGTAACTGTTATTTAGATAGCGCTTAAAATTGAAATTTTATGGTCACAAAAGAATTAGTGTGGAGATGAATAATAGTTTTTCATCATGATTGCTACACAACATTAGACAAAGTCATACTTGAATTCTTTTGTAGAGAAGCATAGAAATTTTATCCATGTCCATCATGGGTCACGTCATAATATTTCTATGGTGACATAATACATAAATGAACTCCTTGATGGCCACCTCGTTCCAAGTTTAACAGAAAATTAGGCATTTTAGTTGGATGGAACGAAGGGTAGGAAGGTGAAATCTGAATTGATTTCATAAGTTGTATTCAAGAATAAAGAAGAGATAAATTACGCGTCGTCATTGGTAGAAGCTTCCCGTTGTGAAGAAACTCCGTTCTACTAAAATTAGGATATGTAGAAATTGAAGGAATGAGAGAAATGTCTCCTTCAACAAAATAAGTCCAAAAGATCTGGTTATGTTCAGTTTGAGTTAATCTCTGAACGAATTTGAATAGACGCGTAGCATGCGAATTAGGGTAGGAAATGAGTCGAGAAAAGATAAAATGGTAGTGGTTGAAAATACATAGTGTCATTTCCTTTTGCACAAATACGAGTGCAGAGTGCTGGGCTGGGACAACAAGAAAATATGTAGGTACATGTACATGTGATGGCGTCTCGGTTGTTTTGCATTGAATTTTAATATCCAAATTAAGTTCAAATTCTACTATCAAACAACGAAGAGCAAAGTCAAATAGCGATAATCTGCATGTGACCGAGTAGCTGCTGAATTTCAGCAAACTCATAAATCATCAACTTTCCATCTCAATGTATGTATGTAGCAGTTCATAAGCTTTACTGTTGTGGCTGCCGTAAATAAGGTATTAACGGTATCTTTGTTTTTGTAATGGTTTGGTTGAGTGCGTTTATTTCTTCATAAAAATTCATGTTGTACTAATCATAGATGTTGATTGTTTTTTCTCAAGTTAACTTGGTCAGTGTAACGTTCAAGGACACCAAAGGAAGTAAATAAATATTAGCTAACCCATTAGCAACTTTTTTGCAGTTTGCAATGAAACCGGGAAGAACTGTAATTTTCATTTGAACTTTGCAAGATAGGTTTAGATTTTTGGTTTCTCTGGGCAGTATATTTTATGAATTGCATAATGCTGTATGTATGCTCTTGAAAGAAAGGATAGTATGAACACATTCCAATGGGTATTTTTAGAACTGGTCTAAATGTCAAACTGCTAAAAATCGATTCTCCATCTCATTTATCGTATCTCTTCTCTGTTGCTCTGGAGTAGCCAAATCATCAAGAATAGTACGTTCGAATCACGAATGTCTCTAGTTGAGTACTCCTAAAAAGGGTAGCTTTCTTAATACTTTGACTTATTTGATACTCTTGTATAGCTAACTACCTGCTACTTGCCGACGATACTCGAGATAAAAGAATAATCAAGTAGCGAAAAAAAAATCATGTGACATTTTTTGCTTCCTTCCAGCCAACACGTAACTTGATACATTATACAATCCTACAAAATATATGACCACGACCAGTGGCATTGTTTTTGAGTTTTTGTGTATGCCGTCTTCTCTTTTCGTCCTGTTTGGGACGCAGAGTAGCCTTCAAACTGAATTAAGTAAGGATGCGGCTCATCACCATCTTTTCTTATATCACTCTTTGCTCCTCGTCCCACTCCTTGTGCTTCCCATAATCATTACTGAAGATGCTAGGGTGACTTGCTACTGCTCGTATTAGCTTCAGAACGTCTTTGAATGTCCGTCGACGGACACCATATCACGTAATGTAGCTGTATCGGGTATAATGGATTTTGTATTTAATATACCACCCAGCCAAAATGATAGGGTGAGCACGCAACTGTTTTTGAAATAACCTTCAAGAAAAACTCTCGTTTACTGTCCATGTCCTGTACAACTGCTCTTGTAGGTACTTGTAGACGTGAATATATTTATTTCTGTATTCCTTACATAACATGTAAATGTAAGCAGTATGTATAATATTATTATGTAGCTGTGTACTTTTTTATATGTACCTACATAGAACTTTTCTTTTGCAATAAATGATGAGTTAGGAGGGTTTGGTGTCGATTTACATTTCATTTTCTATTAAATTTTATTTTCGTGGGGTTTTATTTACTCTTGAAACCTGACGACGACAAACGGGCAAAAAGATGATGAGTCATTATTGTAACATGACATCGTAGTTTTGCTCTTCCTTTAATATTAAGTTTAATTCACTTTCATTGCAGTGAGGAGTGAACTCGATTGAACCTTTCTGTACAAGACTCTTGAAGTAATGTAGGGAAAAGGGAGTTTTCATCTTTAACTTTTGCAATAGAACGGCACACAGTTTTGGACTTTGCAGATAGACTACGAATATCAGTAGCAAACAACCTGTGCTAAAAAATATATACAATAACTGTAGCAAACTAATTGCCTATAAAACGCTTAGTTTGTAGAGAGTAAAAATAATTTAAACGACATATCATTTGAAATACATTCAAGAAATTTTTCTGAATTACCTTAAATAGTAAAAATGCATGCAAATGATGCTCATATATCATGTAGTGTACATTTATTAGAGTAGAATGTAGTCATCTCGAGACGAGAAAAAGAGCAAGGAGCTGGAGCAGAGGAGATGGAGAGTAAAGAACGAGTCTTTAAAATGACATGTGTTCACCAGTTGTCTTTTTATCCATCATTATTTATGATACTAGCTGATACTTTATAGGTTCACTTTGTGACTTATTAGAACGCAACTGAAAGAGGTTGTCGCATAAAATACATCCATATATTATGCTATGAACATAACCCAAGCAATTCCATATTCCCTTCCTTTATGAAAGTGACAGTTACTTTGATTCAAATGAGCAGTACTGATGTTTCCTACTACTAGCAATGTCAAGATATAACCGCAGGAGGACTACATATAAAATGCACATACAATAAGTCCCAGTAAATATGTACTTGCTACTAAAAACTACTGTGTAGTACTTAAGAAAACTAGGAAAGACTTTGTTGCTCTTGTAATCATGTTATTTGGCTCTTATGTAATTCCAATCCAGTTACTTCAAAAGTGAATGATTCGGGTGCACTATGTATGTAATGTATAGTATCATCAAGTTGAGAGGCCAATTATCACAAGTCAATCAACTAGTGCACCTTTTTTACTTATTAGGACTTTACATAGAGTACAGTAACAAAAGGTTATTAGCGAACCCACAGAAAAGGCCACCTCTATCCACTATAGGTCTTGGTGTCTAAATTTTAAATCTTAAGAAAAGAGGCGAAGGCGGCTTGAAAGGAAGGGTAAACTTTGATGAGACAACAAGGTTGTTCTCATAATCGAGTTGAATTAACGTCATGCGCAGGCAGGCAAGTTCATATGAGTTAGTGCGCTGTAGAGTTAATAGAAGAATTGTTCTTCTGCTACCAACATCACCACTACCGTTAACTGAACAAACCACGCAGAAATTCATACCATGTGGAACGTTTCATAGTATAATCCTCACCAGCATCTTTCCTTCCTCCTTCTTCACACTAATTTGAGACATTTTTATTGAAATATTCAACCTGTTGCCTTCTTGGTATTATCGTATCCTTTAATCTCCTTCATTTTTAACAAAAACTTCATTGGGCCTGATTTTTGTTTTTAATTATTATGGGTTTCATGACAAATTGTACGAATAGTTGAGGTTAGTCATTTCCACTACGCAACTCAAAACGCTGCACGCATAGCAACCGCTAGCACGTACAGCAACAGGAGATAGGACAAATTCTGTCAATACAAATGTCCTAAAAGACAAAAAACGCAAGTAAGAGGGGGAACTTACCTCATTTTGAAAAGTCACATAATAAACGTACGAAAGAAAATTAAAATTACTGCATGGGTTTCCGCTTTCCGTGTAGGTTTTCCTTAGCTGAAAATTGAAGTTACTTTTGTCAGGTGCTCTATGGAAAGATAGATACTCAAAAAATTGATAGCATCCACTCTGCTTAACCCTTCACCATGACTTAATTTTAATCGCTTAGAACGAGCAATCTTGATCTAGATTATGAAATATGGTAGCTGATCTACTAATAAGGCAGAGTTGGTGGGTAGTCATATAACCCTTTATAGTGTTATCTAACCTTATATAATGCAACATAACTAGTAATAAATTAAAAACTGCAAACGATGGCGTTACTTTAATTATTACCTTTTTATATCACATTTTAAACTACAGTTTTACGTCCTCGTATCTAGTGCATAGAGACGAACGATTTCAATAATACGCATCACGATTCATAATCTTTTTAGAATGCTAAAGCTGCTCTCATATAATATTATTTTTACTGTGATATTTGTAAGGAGTAATGTTTCATTACAGTATTGTTATCCTTCTTTTTTTAACGACTATTATATCAGCAGAGCTGTCGACACTAATGCTGTGTTATAGCATTATATATTTTTTCAAAAAATTTGTTATCTTTCAATGTCTTTTTGTTTGATATTGTGGCTCATACGAAGGTTAATGCGTAGTTTTCGCTTGCTACTTTTAATAAATGATACAAAGTCATAAATTATTGCATGCTGCTTTTATGCTACTGATAGTCCAAGAGAGCTAATTAAGTATGATTCCTTACTATACAAAACTAATAAAATTGCTTATCAAACTGTTATGTAATAACTAGAGAAGAGTGATCTTAAATTTAGATTTGCATATCAAGTATAGCTTGACAGTTAACATTAAATAATGAATTGAAATAGAACTGTGAAGTTTATGGTTAACCAAGCAAATGCGGCATGAAATCTAGCCGGCTGCTGGATTTTGTTCTGTTTTTTATGGGTATTGACTTCAAAGTCATGTCATCAATGCATATCATCTATTACTGTGAGGAAGTAAAAGAAAAACAAAGGACCTAGATTAAAACGAAAATACGGTCTTCATGTTATTTTTAAATTCTAATTACTGTTATCATGCTAACCCCTTAGATAATTAATTTGCATTGCTGCGATCCACCGATTACAATCATCATCATGATCAAGAAAAAAGTGTATTGATGGTTTGATAAAGGTGAGATAAAAGATTATGAATGTGTCGATGTGTGTGTGTGTGCCATTTTCTTCAATGTATATTTTTATGCTCCATTTCTCTTTGTCGTCGTCGTCAGGAAAACCACAGAAACCAAACGACATCACCACAAAATAACTTTGTGTGATGAGTGATGCGATATGTGTGCTAGATTTTCCTATTTTTTGTTTTCACTCTGGCACTAGCAGTAGTAACAGAGATTACACTATGCTTTGTTCTAATTACAGATGCCGCTAAATGCCGTTGACTTGTCAAGTGGTCCCTGATACAGGGCATTGCAGGTCACATGATGACGCATTCTTATTGCCAGTAGATTTATATGTAGTAACTGATATCTCATGAGCAGGTGATTGATGTGGTTTCATGTTGAAATTTTCAAAAAGGTTCTGCGAATAGCAAAGTATTTTCACATTTCATGATCAACAGAGGAAGAGTCACAATAATCATTAAGATGCTTTTAATGATTATCGTTGTTGAAGAATAATATGGTTATGATTTTTGCGAAATGAAATTATTGTCTAGTCACCGCATGATCAAGTGGTCATTAAATCATGCAATGTCACATAACACGACGATGATGAAAGCTATAAGGATTTCTATTATGACCAGAATATGGTTATAGTAATGACGACGACTTGATTGGCAGAGTTTCACGTGGAAAAGGCACAGTGGAAAGTAAAACATTCATTTTATTTGAGCCATGATAAAAAAATTAACACTATACACTATACATGATTGTACTTCATATACTCTAGGTATAAATGACACAGCTGCAACAAAACAAGATGATATTACAATTAAAACTTAATAGGCTTGTTATTCGGTTGGCTGGCACAAATGAAATTAAAAAGTGTTTACTGGATGAAGCAGTAACGAAATGAAAAAAAACTGATTTTGGCGTCAGTCATGTGTACCCGACTCCAGACAGTGAAAAGTAAACGTTGAGTATTGACAAATTGTCGCCTGATAAAGCAGAAAAAACAGTCAATATTAAAGGTAGTTTTATGAATCAAATTCATTTGACGAAGACGAAAATAAGGGTAGATATTCTCGTTAGTTTAAGTAGGCAATTAAAGAGGGTGGGAGCAATATTCTGCTGGTTATTGGAACGCATGATATATCATATTAAGCAATAAAATTTTGAAAATTCAAGCATGAACAGCAGGGGTATTGATGAAACAAACTGATTTAGCTGCAATGCTTAAAGTTTAAATATTATAGCGTTTGCTTGACTTTGCTACCCGTGCGGGCATAGTCATTTTCGTCCTCGTATACTCCTATTTCATATCACATTTCATCCAGTAGTGGCGATTAGTAATGGTGTCGTTGCTGTTTTGTACCAACAACGAGCAACAAGACAACAAAAATATTTCTCAGGCTAAAAGTTGTTTAATGGTAATGCATTATGTTTCCTTTATAATCCCCTTTTTATGATCTGTGTCGTTATATTTATATTTTACTGCCGCGTCCGTAAGCTTGGAGGATTAACTAGCAACTTTAAGAAGAGAGAAATCTTAATAGTAAAGAGAATCCGTGCGACTGCTAGTCTGGATGATTTTGGTACTTGCTCACAGTAGGAGAGAATACCATTGAACCATGCAAATTAGATGGTTCCCACAGAACCTAACAAGCCCATTAGGATCAAATTACATTTTTACAGCCCTTTCTTATTAAGATCATGTCCATCCGATCGTCGTCACTATCACTGCCTTATCTCTTAATAGATCTTACTTTGCCTATGCAGTTTATGTGCAAAAACTGCAAGGTCCAACCATGCACAAGCATGAATAATAATAATAAATAAAATAGCAGTCTAAACGTGAGCAAACAATGCAACGTCAATTTTTCTATTTCATGGCTCATTTTAAAGTAAATGTGCAAGAAACCACACGTACGCAAAAATTATATAATGTCATCATAATCTCCTGCAATTGCTCACAGTAAACAAATCAATAGTAATAATAATAATATAATCTTCATCATCGTCATTCAAAGTTGTCATGTTGCAACCATACAAGTCGTAACCAGACAATCTTCAATCTGCAAAGCATTGAGAACATCGATTTCGATTTCAATAGTACAGCATGCATGCATCATAAATGTAATATGATCCTTGGGAGTACAAATGACAGTGAGTTGAGGACTCACCAAAATTATGCACATGCACACCCAATGTCTGCCTCCAGCTTGTAAAAATTTCTTGTAAATTCTCACGTACTGCATTTATTGCTGTTGCAATTATGTGTGCATGTATCCGTTTTTTGCTGATTCTGTCTGACTGACCAAAAACTGCTCAAACATGATGTGTCCCATTTTTGCGGTAAATTGTAATTTTCAATTACCTCATTTTCATCATCAGCGTCTTTACAACCGTCCCTGTCGATGGAATTTTTTTCACGTTTAGTGACAACAGCATTACTTTTACTTAAGCTGAACCGTTAGCTGTAGGATCAAAAAGAGTGTAAGATCTCTTTGGTGAACTATTATTCAATCATGGCTCCAATGAATCCTAATGAACTTACTAAAGAATGAACTTTGTTAATTCAATGAAAACTATGAAAAGCATAAGCAAAAAATAAACCACAAAAATCATTGATATCTAAATAACTCATATTCACTTCTTATTCCGTTCTCAATCTTTGATTGTGACTTTTGCAAGCCGGCAAATTATAATTGTTCTCTGCAGGCGTGCATGCAAACTTGAACCAAAGAATGAAAAAATATATGGTTATAATAGAGTTATTTGTGGCAAAATAAATGAAAAATCAGAACGCTTATATATTTTGAGGACAAAAATGGAAATCTAAATATTTACAGTGTTACGGTCTTTCATAATAATTGGTAATAATAAGCATTGTAATGCACATGAATCTTGCATTCGTACTTTTGCTTCATATTAAATTTCACCTCCCTTTGCTTGCTCATTTTTTGCAAACTTTGTATTTTATTTACCAACATTGCTGCGTTTGCATACTAAATATGGCCGAATACTAATTGTTAATATTATTGTTATTATTATTAGATTATGCACTGTTGCGGGAGCAAATAGCAGTAGTCATAGGTTTTTTAGTGTGTATTTGCAATTGTAGCAGAAGTAGGAGCTATGCCTCTGCAAAAGTAAAATGAAAGGGCAGGTAAATGCAACTGTGTCTAAACTCATGTAATCCTCTCACTAGCACACATACAGTGTCATATTTACCAGTCGCTGTTGTGGTGTCGTTTTCGTTGCCACTCCATATTAGGAAATATTATCATTTCAAACGAAATGGTTGCGACTAGATGAGCACTGGTGATAAATGAAATGTAAAACAAAGAGTTTTTTTGTCTGCTCATCATATTATATATGTTGCAACACCATAAACTGCATCTATCAAAATCTATATTGAAATATTTAAAGTGTCGTCATACTACATGATTTTGATGATGGTCCTAGTGGCGAAGATCATTGATCATGATTACGATGAGTTTACAATGAGCATTCACTCACAAAATGTGCGTGCGTGTATCATTGTAAATTAGTGGATGCGTATATTGGAGTAGAACAGTGAGTGAACTAACAAGGTAAACAAGATTATCATTATTATTCATACATAGCAGTCCGTCCGTGTAGAATATACTGCCTTTTAGACCAATTTGTGTGCATGGTTGAAAGTGAAAAAAACCTTTAAAATTGATCATGCCTACATATTTGTGTAGGCAGAATGATAAAGGTTGAGGTTGTAGGTCGGTGTAATGAAATGCGTAAAATGGTGGTAGTAGTGGGTCCTTATCCTAATTTGTTGATAATGGAGACAGTCAATTAAAGGGCAAAACAATGTTAAGGGATACATGATATCGTTTCACTAGGCGGTGTGGACTCTTCAATTTCATGAATGAAATTAAATGAATTGATGAGGAGGAGGTGTGGTATTTGGTAATTTACAAATAACATATTTTAAAAACATGTGCACACCAAACATCATCACTTGTTCTTCCTTCGAAGCGATGACAACGACCCTCTACTAATATTGCAACAATGAAACTTGTTGAGACACAACCAGAAAGAAAAAGAAAACCCTTTACCAACACTTTACCAACAATGAAAAATTGTGGGTAAATGCGTAATCATTACAGTGCAGGTATTGCTTACCATGTCATCAGAGCAACACGTCAAGCCATGCCGGGCCTCCCTCCTATTATTGCAATGCAAACGCACGTTTATAAATTATTCATCGAGGTATAGATAGACTCGATGATATAGTCATCTTATCCTTAATATTTTAGTAATAATAAAACAAGTGGAGGATTAGAAAGAAGAATGAATGATGCTGTGACGTTAACGAATCTTTTAATGCAAGCATGTTAATGAAATATTGTGTAAAACGAAATGCATTAATTTTTTTTAAAACAGGAGTAAAAATTACAACTTGAGAAAGCATTATTGAAAACTGCATTTCTGTCACGTATCGTAATCATTGGTTAATTTTTTAAGTCATACGGAAGAAGTAAATCCTTGTCTTACCATTCATTTGTGAGTGTCGTGTTACGGTTATTTGTGGCATATCGCCGCTTCATTGTGTGTAACAATGTAAGTAATTGTACGTAGTTTTAGCAAAACATGCGACTACGAAGTTAACATTTTATGTTGACGTCCAAGATTTATTTCTGTATTACATGTAATATATTTTAACCTCACCAATGAAATGAAGGAAATGCTGAGGAAACAAAACAAAGCTGTATGACATTATTGTCACCAGCAGTCAACGTCAGCAGCGAAGCCCATGACAAATTATTTTTTTTCTGATGCTGAAATATCAAAACAAAGAACAAAAATGGTAACGTCGAATGGTGGCTTGGGGGTAGGTTGGGGGAAAATGTTGTAACTTTGTGGGATCAGTTCGAGTTTAAAAGACAGACATGATGAATGAATGAGCTGATGAAAAAAGCCAGACAAACCAAAAGGCATCCGTTTTCCACTCCATTTCCTCTAAACGACGATTCATATTTTTAAAGTTGAGAGTATAGACTTTAAAATGATTCTTGTGTTTGTAATGTGAAGTTAGAAAGCTCTTAAAGTAAACAAATGCGCAGGACATTCACGCAGAAACAATAATGGTGGCAAATACAGGTAAGCGACAAAAATCATGCAATATGGGAGTCGAGTGTGGCAAACCATATTTTTTCAGCCATCCAAAAATGACAAAAAAGTAAAAGTTTTCTTCTGTGTCAATTGCGTCACTCATCATCAGTTACAGGGGAAAAAGTGCCGTGCATTCAACATTTTTACGTTGAACGAAGACACTGCATGGTGTTCCTGATCAAAGCGTTAAAAGAGTTAAAGAAGTGGCGGCGACACACATAAAACGACAGGACGGTTTAAAAAATTAATCTAGAAAAATGGAATGAATAAAAGAATAAAACTACTATGACGAATTTCGGGTGCATTATGGAGCAACTGTGCTATCAATCAGTTTGCATCTTTTAGTCGGGCTGTCCCTCTTTGTTTACTAATTCTCTATTTTACCTGAGTAATTGCTGTGCGTGTTCGATGCTCATGTATTGGTCATTAAGAGTTGAGAACAATATTCATTCATTCCACAAGTTTAGATCAGCAATTTTGCTGGCAAACGACACTTTCATGAATATTTTCAGCCTATATTACTAAAAGGGGCAAGTTTATTGTTGTTTTGCTAGTAATAATTTTAATATCATTTTCACCACTTTGTTTGCACTCTGTCTTGCTGCCTTGTCATTCAAATCCTACTTTTGACTTGCATATTTTGTCATAAATTCTCAACTCAGGTCTTTTATTTTAGAAGTAGTACTAGCGGTAGTCATAGTCACACATTTACCAGACGCCACATGCATGTCCCCTAATAACGTTTTTTTAACAAATGGCATTCATAGAAGCCTGCATTGTTTTGGCACTTTTGCCGTGTTTGATATACTACTGCAGCACGGTCTTCTCGTCGTTCTATATCTTCAGTTCACGTTTGTTCGTGAAATATAATATTGATAATTATGAAGGAAAGGAGAGAAAAAACTGAAAGTTTTCTTAGTTTCGTTGGCAGAAGCTCGAACGATGGTCTGATCTGAAATCATGGCGATAATGCAATGGCAACGTTACGGTGACTGGTTGCTACACTGCTGAATCTGCAATATCACTCATTCCTTTAAAATAGTAATAAATTCTCATCTTTCTTCCATCCTGCTGAGAAGTTGTAGGACAGACTTCGTGCTATTGTTGTTTAGCACTTGTACTCCGCACGTTTTAAGGCACAAAATATGTGTAGCAAAAATTAGAGCTAAAAGTTGAACTCAGTTTTATTGTTATGATTATTATTATTATGGAAAGCCAGAAGTGATTAGAAATTTTTTCATAGTGTTCCTCTCTCGTCTTCGTTTTGTTTATGTATACAGTTTGTACGATCGCTTATGTTTTTACGTTGTTATTGTAATTATAATCATAATATGATGAAGCCTGTAATAGTATGATGGCTCTGGTGATATGCAGTAGCAGCAGCAGCACCTACCGTGATTATCCTTTTATGATAATCTAGATAATACTGCACAAACGATCTGCTATGGGCTATAAATGTTACCCATATATTATGCATGTACCTAAGCACGTATTCATGAAAACAAGAATGAAGTAATCTCACATTCATTATTCGTTATTTTTCTGTGGTAGATTAAGTCATTAGCCTTCTTGTTGATCAAACATAATAGATGCAGAGATAAATCAGCTTCTCTGTGGAGAAGTCTGATTTCTTTGACCACAAACTGCTCATATTTTGGCTAATTTTGTGGCAGTAAGACAATAAATTAAATGGAGAAGAAAACTTTCTTTTTTATCAATGCAACTGCATACATGTGATGGATACTTGTGAGTGTTAGTGTGAATCATGAGAATGAATCTTTAAGTCAACTGCGAAAAGAGTCAAATGGTTTTTTTTTCAGGCGAGACAATTACAGCTAAGATGTACTACTACCAAGTAGAGGGATTACTATAGAAGAGATGATTTTGTTGCCAATTTAACATATTGGTTGGATTACCGTTGATCTTGACTTTTGTCATAAAGTTGGTGGGAATCAGAAGAAAGTGAGTTATCGCTGTTAAATTACTGACCTACCTTTAGAAAATAATTGGGATCTTTGAACCAAAAGAGAACAAACAAACAATCTTGTACATTGCTTCATGATATGTAATACTGACTAGATTTATGCTACGGCTGAATACTAAATTCACAAGAACAATAGAAGGTATTTTAAAATCTGCAGAGGTAAAAATGCTTGCCTTTTTTGGTATCATATTCATTTTGTATTGACTGTGCTTTTAATCATTTCCCTGCGTACTGTTGTGTAGTACAAAACCATCGTTACTTTATGATAGATAGAAAAATATATGGTATGATATAATGTTACAAAAAACAAGCCTTTAAGCAATACGCTATTCAAAAAGCCGAGATTGAATTGACTAAACCACATAATATTAGATGCACGCATTGTGGAAATTTAATTCCTCAGCTTTGCAGTTCTTGCATAATTCATTTTGTCTACCTAAAAAGTACACGATTTCCTCCTTGGGTACTCAAATCACAAGATTACACCGTAAATGTACATAAAGTGTTAATTGCATTATGTATTTAGTGCCTAATTATTTTATAGAATGGTAATAATTGCAATTTGATACGAACTCCTCCAAACTGTATGTATTTTTATAGTGTCCTTGAATATTTTGAGGTAAACAAACGCAATTACTTATCGTATGTGTAGTTACAATGATGCATCTGATTACGTTTGATGGCAAAAGTTGATTTTCCTCATAGTTTACATTAAACAGGGAGGAATTCTTAAATTCTTAAAAATATAATGCAAGAATGTGTAATTTGCAGATATGTAGACGAACGAAGACATGTCAACGATATGAGTGCCTTTACGCATCTTCTCTATCATTACAGTGATGGTTTTACAAGAGATGAAGCAGAAGGTGGAGTTGACTAACCATCTTCAGGCTGATTACTAATCTCAATTACCAATATGATGTTAAGCAATCAGACAATCTTTAACAACAGCACCATCGCATCAGTTTCGATAAAGTCATTTTGGATTCCTAATGAGTGAGTTGGGTAGGCCCAAAAAAGTAAAAGTTTCTAATAAACAGTTTTTTCTCTCTCCTTTCATTTGACAAGTAGACACTAAAAATGAAGGAGACTAAAGTAAACGATAGCACGTCGTAATAATACCACCTCCACCAACCACACAGCCGCATTCACCATTTGAGTGACAAGACAAGACAATGATGTGATAAGAATTCTTCGATACTGCCGTTGATGATAATAATCATTGCAGTTGCAAGTTAAGCTTTGGCTATGACATCGGAAGGCTAACCTGCAAGAACACATTCTTCAAATGATGCATGCAGTACCCCGTTAAATCTTTACAAATATTTTTAGTTGCATTCTCACACAGCAGAGTCCCGCCACAACACCATACCAAATGACATGGGTCCTACTCACTGTTGTCCCCAATACCAATCAGTAAAAAAGGATCAAGCCAATGAATGATTCGTGATTGACAAAGTGAACTATGTTGTGCATTTCATATTTCAAGTGATCATGGCGATTTTTCATTATGAGAACAATGACAAGTTGGCCAGCTTCTGTGAAGTAAGCAACTGTAGGGACCTAGAGTCCTTATTGATACTCCAATGAAAATTGTAAAGAGGGACACATCCCATCACGAGGAGACTGATGTCAAATCTCGTGAGATTGTAATCAAATGAGGATGATGATGCCGAGGCCTTAACCAAAATATAATATGTCGTTTTGTCCTTTTGGCTCATTAGCATAATGCAATGCAAATAAAAGTCAACAGAGACGCAGTCACAAAAAATAGAGAAAAGGCAGAGCTGCCTACAAGTAATCACATTGGTTCCGTGTGATTTGCGACAGTAATTACATTTTTTAATACTACGCATATGCATTCCATTCTTGATGATTGCAAATGTCAACAGAACTTTTTCATGTTCATAATATTGACAATGCAAACTATTAAAATGGTACTAATACTTAAATCGTAATATTGATGACATTACGTGCATGAATATCGTTGGTGTCACCATCATCAATACCAGTCCTGTCTATTGTCACAATTAGTTAGAGAGGCTGTAAAACTTGTACATAGTCGATGTACCTCAAATAACACCTATTTTATACTATTCATCCCTATCCGTTAAAAGTAAGAATCATTCAAATGGATGAGTGATCTTTACCAAAACCGTTATAGTGGAAACTAAAGCTTTGATAGTGTGCAAGATGTACATTTTGGATGTTTATTCAAAAAGGAACAAAGACAAGTAAAGTGCGTCGCTGTGAATACTAATACTTTCCATGTATTTACCAGCGCGCTTATTTGCTTCTAAATTAGCTGTGATGCCTTCGTTGTCATTTTTGTCATTCATCAATCTTATGAATTTTCTGAAAGTGCATAATAATATGATAGTTTAGGTATGAGGTAAGCTTTTAAGAAGCTCATGATGTTAAAAATATGAAAAGAATGGTTTCTTGTGTGGTTTGACATGGCCCCGACACAAAATTCAAAGTATTAAGTTGCGGCTGAGTATTAATCCATGATGTTATAAGCACATGAGTTATAGAATGATAAAGAGATGCCACTCCATTAGTGAGCTTTATGACTTGTTCTCTGCTCTTCATGAAGCTATTCATGCATTCAAATCTCAATAGTACCAAAAGTATACGATATACACTCCATACAGTAAAACTTGTAATCTGAACTTTCAGAGCGGATGCCTTTGTCCAAGTTTTAACAGCAACGCATCAAAATCTTTGCTTAATGCACTCATTCATTCGTTCCATTCAAATTTTGAAATAGCTTCTGGATTTTATTACCCTGATTACGACACATTCTATGAAAAGTATACAGTAAAGAGATTTAATGTTTGTCACCAAGATCAAAATGTGAGTTATGAAACAAAAAGTTATAATCTTGAAAACTATGTTGTGTGCTTTTGTGATCGGCATGATTTGATAATAAAAATCACAAAAACTGTAATCAATTCTTTACCGTTGATGTATACTAGTATGATGTTGAGAAAGGTAGATTCAATAAACCCATACTTTTTGCTTATTATTGATTTAAACATTATTTTCTTTTGACTGTCGATGATTCGATGATCTTCTTTCAAGATAAAATTCTAATTTGCACATAATGACTATTTTACCCTTTGGGAGAACCGTTTAAATTGCATATTTAAATATTCATGATGTTGCTGCTGAAATATTGATATTTCGTTGAAAAAAATTAATATGCTGCTCTATTACTTAACACCGGCAATAGTAAACAATACACTAAGGTAGCATTGTACTATCACTGCAGTAATGAAATGATTATAATTATTTGCATCATCATCATTTAACAAGTACAAAAAATGTGATTGTTTCAAGGGAAAGGGGAAGCAAAATGAGCAAATTACATATAAACTATATACCTATATACATACATAAATATGCATACATTGTTTCTTTCGAATTTTAAATGAATATGTTTAATTAAGCAGGAAAGATTGCCTTACAAGAGCATATAACTAATTATCCTTACCACAACCAGAGATTTAACAAACATTCATGCACAGATTGAAGAACTGAACATGGTTTGGGAGTTGCCAAAAACGAATAATTTCTTAAATCTTGAGCACTACTATTTCATCTTTTCTGATTTCGTTACAAAAACATGTGAGCGGGTTGTGATTGTGAATGTTGTTTTATCCGTGTATAATGCACTAACAACCCAGAAATTGAAATAGCTACGAAACTGTAATGATGGCAATAGAAGGAGGCGTCTGAGCGGAACATGAAGTGCTCTCTTGTTAAAAGAACAATTTGTAACAGTGATCAAGTTTAAGTTTAGGTGTATCTATGTTGTAAAGTTATCTTTATCCTTCATCATACTTGCCATTTGGTATAGGCAAATCAAATCCATCGTCAGACTAGACAAATACAGCTATCTTTGCACGCTACATTGAACTTTCTGCATGGCAAGAAACGGTGATAAATTTTTCTTGCGATTCAAAATGATATTTTTTGAGAATCACTTTTTATATTTTACTGATAAAGTATGATGAAATGATGATGGTGTAATCAGGTAATCAATCAATAGGCCAACAGTCAAAAACAGTTTATTTATAGCGATTCTACTACTGAGTAACTTTTTTGGAAAGGAAAGCACCTTTTGCCTTAATTTTTCAAAATACCTCTATTTGCTTGTTATATGATT
>JAQIXX010002515.1:0-24095 GCA_034700605.1 Willowsia nigromaculata | reverse complement strand
ACTTGGAGAGGTGTTCCAAAACTGAAAGAAAATGGAGATAGAAGATTGCATATAAAGCAAACAAAGTTGCTGTGCCACTGGGGCAAAAAATGGGTAGCAGGGAGAGAATGAGGGAGGAAATTGACGCATGAGGCAGACATATTTTTCCAGGACGATGTGGTAGTGATGTTCTGACTGCCATGTGCATCAGCAATCAAAAAGGTCTAGGTCTGGTCCTCCTCACTCATACCTTTTTTTCTTACTCTTCTTCATCGCATGTTTTATTAACATCGCAAAAAAAAAATCTTACCACCATTTCTTTCATTTTCCTGTTGTCTATGAAGTATCATCCTTTGAGCATCGACACGGGGAATTTTCAAAGGTGCTTTCTCCTTCTGAAATAAGGTTGAGTGAGGTGATTATTATTCACTCTGTTTTTTTGCGCTGCTCCTCTGAGAGTAGATGATGTGTCAAGATAAAATCCGAAAGGAAGAAATTGTGGGCAACAAGAGTAGACTGGAAAAGCAGACTCACGCTCATTTATGATATGTAACTTTTCGGATTCCTTTTAAGGAAAAGAAAATATAATGTAATATTCTTTAATTAAATCATTTGTTAGCAAAAAAGGATGACATGCTTCGGAAATACGACTTATTTGAATTATTTCTAGCTAAACTGTACGTTTTCCAGACGCATTTTCAATTTTGTTGGCTTTTGAGTTTTAGAAAGAAAAAGAAAAGCAAAAAAGAATGTAAAAAATGACTTCGTAAAGTTGAAGTCTTTCTTTTAAGAATGTATGTGTTTACTTTGCTCTTCTGAAGTTTGTAAGGTGTAAAGTGTCATCCCCTATGCAAGGATTAAGGATGTCAAGTTGCTGAACATACTTATGAAAATACTTTTCTGCATACCTACCAATTACCAATGTCGAAAATTGGAGGTTACAATAAGGTTTTGCGACACCTATTTATTGTATATTATGTATGTATGTATTTTATGCAATTGTTACAAAGTTGTCAAGAGTTTTAAATGATCTTACTGTTTATTTACATTCTTTTGTTTCAGAGAAATTGATTATTCCGTTCAGCTCACAGGAGAAAGCAATTTATGTCAGTATATCATGGATCGTCTTGCCCCAAAACTTTCACTGTATTGAACTTAAGCTGTATTTCTTGATATTTTATGACTCTTCGCTTCGTCATTATTAGAAATGGGATGCTTTTAAGTATCTACTTGACTGACTACAAAGGTTTGGATTATATTCCATGTTAAAAGCTTTATATCTACCCAAGTAGCATTTTTCCGATTCTATAACACTCATTTTATTTTTTGACACTTATTTCCAAGCAAATTACTTCAGAGATATGGGAGAAACATGAAATACTTAGGGAATAGGGAGATTGAATCCGCATCCAGTGGTTTGTCCAGTCTTTCTTTATCATTATCTGCTCTCAGCTCCATGGCTTTTGAATTTTCGTTCTATCAACTGACTGTGGGACTGCAGTCTTATTACTTTCTAGATTCTTACATCACCCGTCTATTGACGTATGATAGATATGCATGAGTTTTGGAAGGTTTGTCGTTTTCCAGGATTCAATACATTCCAGACTCTTCTGATTCGTCCATAAACTATAAGCAAGTCAGTAGACGGTACTATACTGTCTACGAAGTAAAAATGCATATTACAACTGACATGTGGAAGAAATAAATTTTGGCTGATGACATGAGAAACTTGACGACTGAACGGGATGCACTCGTGCTTTCCTAAGAAGCATACAAATCTTGATTCCTTCCTTTAGAATACTGTTTCAATTCATTTTTTGCCAACATTTCCGTCCTCTAGAATACTGTTTCAATTCATTTTTTGCCAACATTTCCGTCCTCTGAAAGGAAATGGAAACACTTTTCCTCTACTTCCGTTAGATTCGTAAATCATGCACTAACCCCAAACAAGATATGAAAGGCATTTTTGGATATACTTAGCTGCAATGAGGATGTCGTGTTGTGTGTGAACTGAATTCCAATAGAGCCGATGAAATATTACCTGACAGACAGTCAAATTTGCATTTGAGTCAATAACAATTGTTTCCAATTTGCCACCAATGGGCCATTTTCATCAGAATTAGGTAGATTTCTCTGACATATTTCGTTTCGATTTAGGCAAATTGTAATAAAAGTCAAGCTGGGATTTCACATTACCCTTGATGGTTTTATCATTCATGAACGTTACTGCAAAGAATAAAACTTTATCGTAATGTCATTGTTGGAGGAAACGTGAAAGAGGAAAGCACAAGATGTAGGGTTGGTTGGTTGAGTAAAACTATGTAACAGATGGAAAAATCTAGGATGACAAAGACAGCTAATGCATTGCATGCCTACAACTTTTGTTGTTTGAGTGATGCTAAGAGGATGTCACTACAAAAGTACCTTTCATCATAAATGCTCCACCACAAAAATGATGGAACTGAGAGAACAATAATTGTATTTGGAGAGTTTATATAGGTATGTGTCTGACAAGTGTACACAAAATGCGAGCTTTGTTGTTCATAGAATGCTTCTTGGTATTACGGAGCATTAACAATAAAAGAAAGCATACACAGTATGAAGTCACGTTCTCAATTAATTGTTGTTGCTCAAAGTGAGTTTTATTTGTGAAAGCTTATAAAGATTTGCGAGGTACTTTTAATTTTTATATTATCATGCACGCAATTTGCGAGTTACATCAGTAGAAAATATGTATAAGTCGTAATAGGAGCAATACGGTGCTTTTATTTCAATCGTATTTTACCAAAATGTTTATGACTATATGACTATGCTGCTGTTTACAAGAAATAGCTATGCGATGATAAAGGCAGCTTTGGAAAATTGGGCAGGCACACCGCTAATTGCAAGCTATACACATGAACTCTTTGAGCAAGTATGTTTTTATTCGAGCTCATTTCTTTTCGTTTATTAAGTAATTTGAACACGGCAAAATTCTTTTTAGTAGCACCCATATAACGATTCAGACGGTACAAAGGCTTGAGATGAAAATAAGCATCATTATACGCCGAGAAGATAGTGTGATTATGATACTATAAATGTTGCTATTGTTGGCTTGTCTTTGTGCAAAGTTGACAATATGGTGTAGGTAGACAGCGTTAAATCCGAGGAATATTACGTACAAACACCTCATTGTAAATGTTTTTACACTTATTGGAACCCATTTTATTGTAAGATTTACATATCAAAAGTAATACCATTAAAACTTGATTTATACCCTACCTAATTAACTTTTTGTATACTGACGAATAAGAACCTCCACTAGAGTAGGCGTGAAGTTACCGGAAACCAGTATAAATCAAGTTTTCGATATTATATCTATGTCATACTAAAAATGTAATTTAAGTTTCCAGATTGTTAACTAGTTTTGTTGTCGAGACTAGTTGAAATTCATATATATATGCCGCGGGTTTTGTCCCCCTGAGGAAAAAATTACCTCTGGATAATCATTTAGAAATATTAGAAAAGAAAGAAGAATACACCTTTCAACAAAGTTTGCTTCTGTGTATAATAGTGGTGAACAGACCCTTGAACCAAACTGGCTTACAGAGGCATTAAAAAAGTTCAAGTTAGCTCAAAAGGCTGCTGGCCTTGCCATCTCTGTGCATGCATGGTCTTTTGTGTGTTACCCAACCTAATTTAAAACTTTTACATCAGCATATTCAAGTTTACTCATGAGCAAACTTAAGAACTGCCTGCAAATATTACATGTAGATGCATCCTTACATTGGAATTTTTACGGTTTGTTTTGTTTAAGTTAACATTTTTGATGATGACAAACGGAAAAAATCTTTATGAGTAGGGCATGCATGAAAAGAAAGAATAATTTCTTAAAGAACGTGCTATATAGCAATATTTTCAAGCTCGCGTCAGTATTCTTGGGTGATTGTGATTTTCATTATTACAAAGTCATATTATGTGTGTAGAGATTTTGTGCTTGAGCTTAGACATTCGGGAACCAATGGTGTTGTCGTTTAAAAAGTTTTGAAAGAAGTATCACTTGTAAACTTTTCGGAATTATTATTATCATCAAAAGTAATAAGCATGTAGCATATGTACTCTACATTTTATAAGCTGTTATTGCTATACAGTATAGTAATTAACACACGGAAAAAATTTGGACCGAAGAAGGGAATCACAAAGTAGAAAACTTAAGGATTATTTTGTTTGAATGTTTTCATGAACTCTGCCAGTTTCTCGACATGCTCGGGTAAAATTGCATTGTAAATGGAGGCTCTAATTCCACCCACAGACCGATGTCCTTTAAGACCCAAGAGTCCAAGCGCCTTGGCTTCTTTTAAAAATTTGTCCTCTAAGTCTTCATTCTTCTTTACTCGGAAGGGAACATTCATCCTGCTTCGACAATTTGGATCCACTGCGGAAGTGTAGTAGTCTCCCAGAGTGTCAATCAAATTGTAAATTAAGGAGGATTTTGTTATGGCTTGTCTTTCCATTTGTTCTACGCCTCCGTTCTTGAGAATCCAGTCAAACACAAGGCCGACAGCATAAATCCTAAAAGCCGGACGAACATCAAATCAATGACTATAGTGATCCAGTGTTTATAATACGTGGAATAATCAAAAAGCTGGAAGCTAATTTACAGAGAACTCAAAATATATTCCAATAAGTACTTTTGGTTTTCTGGGCTACATTTTTATGTCTAGACTTAAATGCCTCAGCATCAGTCCTGGAGCATTGACTCCGACCCGATGACTAGTTACATGAAGATTCGGTAACACCTTTGTTTCAAGAAGTTTTGATTTGGTTCCCACTACATGCTTAAGATGGTAGCAGAACATAAAGTTTCGGTAAACTAATTTTTATTTGTAGAGATTGTAGCTGCCTGGACTCATAAAAACTTTTTGTTCGCAGACAGTATTCTACTTTGTACTTGTCAAACGGAGAAAGAAACCCGAAGTGTGCCAGCAATTTTTCACTCATTCCAACATATATGAGATCGATTTCATTTTCCGTGTAACGATTTCTCACTTCTCAGTCTAGCCAGACAAGCTTAGTTTGTACAAACTACATGTAAAACACAAAACTTACGCGAAGCAAGGAGGTGTATTATGAAGGGAGTTATCCTTTGCCATCACAGCATAATTCAAAACGGTTGGCGTAATAGGTAAAGCATGGCCAAGTAAATCCTCGCGAATTATTACAATTGTTACTCCAGCAGGTCCGATGTTCTTCTGAGCACCAGCATAGATTAAGCCAAACTGCAACCAATAAAAATAACGATATAATATTATAAGCTTACCTCTTGCATTGGATCAAACGATTCGCAAATAATTATGTAAAATATCCGTTGGATAGTTGCCCAGATAAATACATGCTAAAATAGACAGGAAAACGACATTCTATGAACATTTGACAATGTACCTTTGAGACATCGACTGGTCGCGAGAAAATATTTGAGGACATATCGCAGACTAACGGCACCCCATTAGTTTCCGGAATAAATTGGAACTCTACTCCTTCCACTGTCTCGTTTGCACAATAGTAAACATAAGACGCATCAGGACTGAGATTCCCCGATGAAGGGTCGGGGATTTTACCGTACTTTTCTAGCTTTGGGTGCACAATGTTAGCTTGGCCATATTTGGCTGCCTCTTTTTGCGCTTTGGAAGACCATGATCCAGTGACAATATAGTCAGCTTTTCCAGTACGACCAATTAAATTTAAGGGGACTGCTGCAAACTGGCCAGTGCCACCTCCTTGGAGAAAAAGAATTTTGTAATTTTTCGGTATGTTCCTGCAAACAAGCAAATCAAAAATTCTTTTGATACTTGACTTTTAGGTTAAAATAATGTTCAAATGTATTTAAGTGTAAAGAATTTCAAGAGTAATTAACTACCATCAACTAATTGTTTGCTTGTTAACTTACAGCAATTTGGTAGCCTTTTCAATCGTGGAGTTAATGACCGTGTTGAACTCTGGTGAGCGATGGCTCATTTCCATTATACTCACATGACTGCCATTTAGATCTAAAAGTTCTTTTTGCATTGTTTCCAGCACCTAAAAATATACATCAAATTGATTGAAAACAGTTTTCATGAGCCATACATTGCACTACATAGAAATACCGCATAGCACGCAAAAAAGCCTAATCAACCTTGTGCTGCTCCGAGGAAAAAAGTCTCACACCATACTCAAACTCATGATGTGGAGACTGGAGAGTAAATGCACGGAAAAAAATGAAAGTATCACCACGTACGTAACGTATCAAACCAAACTCTTGCCAGCTCAAAGCGTGGCACTTTGTTCAAATCAATGAAAATGACCTTGAACACCTAATTTTTATGGCAGACAGTTCTGCGTACACAAAATTACAACAGAACGTTGCAAAACTTTCTTTGACCGAAAATATAATATTTTCTGTCAAAAGCAATAATATCTGAATTGAAGTTACTTATAGGCAAAATATCATACATACTTACGTACCGTACCTAATGTGAAAAATTATGTGCAAGTTCAATCAAACTACTTTTAGCACAATATTAGACAGAAATTTCTCAGGATAATTTGATTTTCTCACCTCTGTTGGCAATTTCGCTGGTCCAGGGCCAAAATAAATGAACTCCGTCATGGTGTCAGTAGGATTTTTCGAAGATGATGTTAACAACTGAATTTGATCACAACCTTTCTCTTGTGCGGAGTTATTTTTCTGATGTTTCCTCTGCTGATGGTGTTGTAATGACCGTGCCGTTTCTGTCGTAGGTTCTTCTCTTGCCGTCCCAATTTTAGCTGCCGCAGTTGCTGATGTAGAGTGGAGATCAGTGGGTCGCAATGATGCTTGAGCTGCGTGTGTACTCGATTGAGTATGTAGGCTGCTGGAGCTGGAGCTGCAAGATTGCTGTAGTGTAGCCGGATTGCTGGAGGAAGGAGGAGTGTCTCTCTGGTTTTTACACAACACGGATTCCAGCACTTTATCGACCAAGTTCTCAGCGAAATGTGGCAAAGTGCCACCAGTACCACTGCTCCTCGACATGGTATTCATATGCACACTATTGTTGAGATATATTTTTGTAGCAAGTTGCGTACAATGGAAGGAACCTTAAAATCAGATCTTTCAAAGTTAACTCATACTCATATGAACCAAAAGCCTGGTACTAATGCAAAGTGTACAAAAACAAATTCATATAAGCTTGTACTCATGGGTTATTACCAGAGTTTAGGTTTAGGGTTTACTGAGTGGATACACTCTTGGTCTTGTAATGAAAAACACGCAAACCACTTGCTGTGTGTGTAAAAACTGAAATAAAAGATTAATCGTGCCCACGTCAAAACCAGAGATATTCAGCCGCTTAGTGTCAGAACAACATATAAGATCCACAAGCACTTTTGTCTGTCTGATTAGTTTTCATAGTATTAACAAGACGATGGGAATGTCTTAAGAGGAAGAAGAAATTTACCAATATTTTATTTGTCTAGAGCTGGTCCATTTGCAATAATGGAACTCTGTTGTTTTTTCTTGGCATGTTATTTGCACACAAAATGACTTGTCACGGAAAGAAAAATACTTGATGCTCTCTTTCACTCACGTCAGTGTGTATGATATTATTGTGCATTTGCGTAGATCCATATTTGCTTAAAGAATGGAAATTAAAAGCTGCTAAACGCTATCATTTACACTATAACCTGCTGAAACCTAGAATTCATATGACTAGTCATGATTAACGACGAAGATTAGTTCATGACATGCCAATAAAGAAGGCACACGTTGTAAATGAATGCAACATACGCATTCATCTAACGAGCGAACCGGTTCAGTCTAGTAATATTGTTGGAAATTTAATCTCACTATGAATAATTTAGCAATTGATTAGTGTTTCAACGAGTAAACAGCTCTTTTGGTCGCTAATTGCATTTAGGTTTTTATATAAGGTGAAATATAATTTACTGGAGCAGACAGAGAGTAAAAGGTGAAAGTAACGAGATTTTTAAACAGATTTATGTACATATAGCATTATAGTTTAAAATATTTTTACTTCGTTTCGCGAAGATTTTTTTAATTCACGAGGAAACGAAGTCAACAACTACCACTTACAATCACGCGTAGATAAGAAAAGGTCAAAACAAATGATAACCCATACACTCAATGTAGCTGAGGTTTGACAATCCTCCACCGAAAAGTTGGGGGTGTGTTTGACTTACTTAATATATCAGTTGACAGTTAATAAAAGTATGGTTGTACCAAACTGTCCAAGTCACGCAATTCGACATAGTATGAATATTTTAGTTTGATGTTCAATTCTGGTAACTTATTACATAAGCTGTAAATTACAGTTTATTCATACAATTTCTTATCTCAACACGAGTGCACAAACTATCAAAACAGCCAACTGATCACATGAGCTTTCATGTGATGAAAACAGTTATTTAAGATTTCCATGTTATAATTACGTCATTCAGCCACATATGAAAGTGAAAAGCTCAGTCACAAAACACCATTAATCACTTTTTATTCCTTCGACTGGGGCATTATGAACAACATTGTATGTTAGAAAAATTTCAAAATCAAAAAATGTTAAATAAATATCTGTACACACTCGTAATAAGTTTGATTCAGTAGAGAAATCAAGGTCCCAGAGATAAAATAGAACGACATTATCATAGTAATGACGTTTTAGCAGTGGTTGAGTCGCTGCATGATCTTTCCTCTCAATCCTCAGAGTCAACAATACAATAATAGCTAATATCCGTGAGACAGTGTTTGGAGTTACTCAGTAGCAAATGAAAGGCAATGAAAATATTTTAAACCACACACGCCGAATCGAACAAAAACCACGATATCAGGCAATACTGAAATGCTTAAACATAACTTGACTGAGATTTTCTGTCGCAACAATCTCTGCTAATAACTAATAGAAGATTTAACTTTGATAGCTCATGCATATTCCGTGTGCCTTTGATGTGGCTTGTTACAACAAACAAAGATGGCTCAACCGATAATGATGCAAAATATCAGTGCTATGCACAAATTGATCTGGTCAAGCCTGGGTGTAAGCAATGGGTAGTAGGGAAGAAGATTAATAGTAATATTATGGATATTGTATTGTCATGCTGGTGGAATCTTGAATCTCGATATTCTTGAATACCAATGCGGCAAAATAACAGCAGCAAACCGGCAACCTTTGCTTCTTTTTACTATATTTGACTAGAAAGGTTCTTCTAAGATTTATTGCATAAAGCTGCCTAATAAGTAGTTATATGCTGAGGTGGCTGGAGCAACAAAGTTAGAAGAAACTTGCGTAAGATCATTATTATGTTAAAAGCTATGCTAAAACTAACAAAAGTCGAATGTATCTTTGTCATGAAAGCAGATTTGGCAATGTAGAGCGAGACTGGATAAAAAAAACGTATTTATTTGAAGGATTCTTGAGAGTATTTGTGTAATTATTGCTACAACAATCATTGTACTTGTATGAATGAGTGATGTTGAAGCGTTCCTTTCCTGCCACCCACTGCTGTTCATCAGATTTTGTATAGTAGTAAATCAGTGTGTAAATGCGTCATAAAAACTGAAATGCTGGATGTTTGTATTGTATGTTAAAATACATGTACCTATTAGGGATTTCAGCTTCCAGTAACTACCTTAGACAAACCACTTGCCCTACAATAATGTGCATAGTATTGTTCGAATCCTCTGCTTTTACTCTGCAGTCCATGCAGCCTGGTGCGTATATAGAGATAGTCATCTTCATATTAGTACTTATTATGTTTGAAACATGACATTTTGACTCGTTTGTCACATTTCCAAGGCCATACACCATAGAGACTCGATAAATATCTCACAAGAAGGGGAAATCTCAAAACTTTCGAACCATGGATTTTTGCCTTTTAGTGAGATACCCCCCTAAAGCGTTTTCAACGCCTTGTCGCAAGTCCGAATGTTTCATCAATGAGCCTTTATTTTACACTCCGTGTTCTCTTTGAACCAGGAAGGAATAGCATAGCCAACAAAACCATTTAGCTGAAGCAAAGTGAGCAAGGGATGGCAAAACCTCCAGCCACAGGAAATCGAAATGGAAGAAGGGCAAATAATGCCAAAAAATGGAGAACGCTCGTTCACAAAGGTCCACAGTTCTATCCACCATACAAAAGACTGGGAGTTCAGTTATTTAAATATAATAGGAGAATCGTTCCGCTGACAAAGTACAGCGAGGAGGTTGTAGTAATTTTCGCAAAATACTTGATGCGAGCGAACAGGAAGCGTAAAGGACAGGCTCTCTTGTATCGAAATTTTTTCGAGGTATAAGAATTAATTCAGATAGAGATATAAATTGCATTTGCTTCTTTGAAATTATTGGCAAATTGTCCAGAAAAAGCACAAATTCTTGCACTCTTCCTAACAGGATTGGAGGGAAAAGTACATGTCAGAACGGGAGCGCAGCGTCATCAAAACCTTCTCAGGCTGTGATTTTTCTCTTGTCATGAATCATTTGCAACAGCTCGCCGAGACGAGGAAAAGTATGAGCAAGAGACAAAAAGAAAAGGAGATGGAGCTGAAGAAAGAGCAGAAAAGAAAGTACCAATATGTATTTATCAATGGGAGAAAAGAACAAGTAAATAATATCATGGTGGAGCCTCCAGGTAAGCAATTAAGCATGCAAGCCATATTGTATCATTCTGTGTTCATCATACCAATGAAAAACAAATTATGAATCGAAAAATGACAAGAGTGATTGATGATCCGCTTCCTGTAAACATGAAACAACTAATTTGGAATATGAAATAATATTCCTCCCCCAGGACTGTTTATGGGTCGAGGAGACAGCAAGAATATTGGTAGGATAAAAGATCGCATTGAGCCCGAAGATGTGACAATTAATTGCAGCTTAAACTGCCGTCCAAGACCTCCATTAGGAAGGCACTGGAAACAAAAAATTTGTGATCAGACCGCCATTTGGCTGGCCAGTTATGAAGATCCTGTTACGGTAAACGCATTTCCATCTAAACAATCCATAGAGCTAACCAACTGCAGTCTGTTGACTACCTTTATATATTTTAACGCATGAGCAGGGTAAGATGAAGTACATCTTTCCTCATGCGTCTTCGCAAATCAAAAGCGAAAAAGAGCAACAAAAATACAAGACAGCAGAAGAGCTTACCCTAAAAATCAATGGGATTCGACGAAAGTATAGAGAGCATTTGAAAAGGGAGCACTCCCTTGAAACACGACAACATGCAACTGCCCTGTATTTAATTGATAAATGTGCCCTTCGTGTTGGGACCGAAAAGGGTGAGGGGGAAACAGACACGGTCGGATGTTGTACCCTGCGAGTTGAGCATGTCAAACTAGCCAGAAATCGACACGTGCAGCTAAACTTCATTGGGAAGGACTCAGTTCCATACGACAAAACGATAATTGTCTCACCAAATGTCTACCAAAATCTGAGGAACTTTATGAGTAGAAAACGAAAAAAGGAACTGATTTTCCATGAAATCACTGTGAGTAGTAAAAATTCCTAAATTACACTACCATTGCTTGAGCATATCTTGAATTACATTGTAAATACACTTATTCAATTTAGGCAACATCATTGAATGATTATCTGGAAAACATGATGGGGGGATTGACAGCTAAGGTATTTCGGACTTTCCAAGCCACGGATTGCTACAGAACAGAAGTTGAGTATTTCTCAAGAAATCTGGATAAGGATTCATCTGAGAAGGAGAAATATCTGGCACATTTGAAAGCCAACTTGGAGGTTGCAAAATTACTGAATCATGTCACGATGACTAGGGTCACAAGGGCAAAGGAAAATGGATTAGCCCGACAGACGGAGAAAGTGAAGAAGATGCAAACTGAATTTAGAGAGATTAAGAGAACAAGGCCAAAAAGAGGCTCAGAGTAAATTCATATCTATTTAAAAAAATATGTGCTCTCCAATTTAAAATGAGTTTCATGAGAATCTTTTCCCTAGGGAGTTTGAAGAAAAGGAAGAAAAGAGGTCGCAGCTTCAGGTTATGCAGGATGAATTGATGATTAAGAAAGAAAGCATGCATTGGGCAATGAGAACATCCCTAGCAAATTACATTGATCCAAGGGTTGTTATAATTTGGTTAGTGAAACCTGGAGAAACATCAATTTGCCACCAGCTTACTCTTAAATTTATATTTGCTCATATTTTGAGAAACTAAATATTTTAGGTGTGATAAATATGGTGTGGATGTAGAGCAAGTCTACTCAAAAACACTGCAGCAGAAGTTTAGATGGGCGATTGAAACTAGAAGGCGGTACAGAGTCAGAACTGGTAATCGACGAAGAATGTATGTAAGGCCAGAACCTGTTGATTTGGAGATGGAATGATAGAAATGAAAATTAATTTTTACACACACAGCTCACACTTGTTCATAGGCATAGGGTCTTTCTGCACATTTGTACTAAAAATGCAATTTCATATACAAACATGAATATAAAGGAAAAATTTCTTGCTTTTTAAAAAGTGCAAGTAAAAACGAATACAAAGAATAAATAAAAAAACAATTGCCAAAATTCCGCCGTAAACTTTTAAATCTGATTTGCAAATAAAATTCTATAATTTTAAAGCTACTTTACCATTTCAAATCATCAATTTGGGTTCTTAACAGAGCAGAAAAAGTGCCTTTCCTTCAGGCGGTATTAAAATGCAAGTAAAATCGAGAGTAATCTATATCTGACCATATACCATTTCATACTGATTGACTTGAAACAGTGTTACTGCCAATACTACAACTAAGCACATGAATGCACGCATAAAAATGCATTTTTGTAACAAGAAGCATCTTCCTGATCCCCATGTAATTATTGCTATTACCTGTTTATGTAGATTATCAAAGTTTCAACGTGCAGTGCTTCACATACCAATCATAATAAATATGAGTCATGATTCATGATAAGCTCATGCCTGGTGTGTGTATAACCAGTGACCTACGAAAGAAAAATCCATTCAGTAAGCCTTAGTGTGTACCGTTCTGTTTTCTCATTGCACACAAAATAAAGAAGGTACTAAATAAAAATGAAAGAGAATGATACCTTTTACACGTGTATCACAGCCGTATGGTTAATTGTTTGTTTCGTTTCCTATAATTAGATTAAATAAAAATGATAGTTTATCATTTCTATTTGAATATTAAAAGATGCATCATTTTTTGGAACAAATTTACAGTTTACACTTTCCTTTGGCAGCTGTGTGGTCTCGTTGTATGCGGAGCCAAAGCTAAAGAAAGTGCAAGTAATTACCGTCTCAAGTCTAGTCTGATGTGTAGTACATGCAAGGCTTAAAACAGTTCAATTTATAACGTATCTATTCATATTTATAGTAGCAAAGAATTTCCATACATTTCCATAAAATTATCATGTCAGCTAATGCTCGCTTTTTTAAGTAAAATCCAGATTTTGCTGATTGCAGTTGTAATTTTGCATAGAGATGGATTCTTTGCATCTGAATTCTACTTGTGTGATAGTTTTAAGTTAACGATCAGCTCATTCCGTCTTGTCACTGCATTGAGTTTAGGTGATAAAGATACGACAACTTGGTGTTGATGGTATGGTGCCAATAATCTTTGATGGAGAAATGCTAGGAGTTTTTGCAGTCATCAATCTTCCTTACGCATTTGTGCAAAAAATGTGCATCTGAGTTCCTCCAGAATCTTGCCAGAATTGAGTTAAAACCAACATAAAGCCAATATGAGCTTTTCGGAGGAGATTTCTTCTTCCGTGGAAGCTCTCCATAACATGATGGCATCCAGCGATTCCAAAGAAAATGCAATAGCAGACTCCACCGGTTTGTTTTCGTACGAAACTACCAATAATGACACATTGTTGTCCATGTTTTCGAACGAAGAGTTTACATCCCGTGGAATAATAATACAAAATCCAGCTTCCTTCTCACATAAATTTGGTCTCATTGAATATGTCGTATTTGTGTCCGTGCTGGTATGCAGTGCAGCAATTGGTTTATTCTATGGATTTTGCGGAAGTGGTCAAAAATCGACTGAAGAGTATCTTATGGGGAACCGGAAAATGTCCGTGTTACCTGTTGCACTGTCCTTGTTGTGCAGGTAAGCCTGATATAAAGATGAGTTTGAGTGCACTCACATGTCATATTCAATGAAAATTTCCATAATATGGGGTAACAGTATCATTTTACTATTTTTAAATTACCCTTACTGGTTCAATACAGCTTTGTCTCTGCAATTACGGTACTGGGAAATCCGATAGAAATATATTTTTACGGCAGTACGTATGGTTTGATTGTGGTCTCGTTTGTGCCAATGACTTTGAGTTTGGCATACTGCTACGTTCCCGTCTATCATAATCTTCAGTTGTCGTCTGCTTATGAGGTATGCAAAAGTTATGGGATTAAAAATTTAAAATCTACCTGCATTTTGTTTAATATTTTGTCGTGTTTTTAGTATCTTGAACTGAGATTCAGTCGGTGTGTTCGTGTTTCTGCCTCTTTGTTGGGAATCATACAATATGTACGCGTTATTTACATTTATTAAATTATAATATTGCTTTTCGTTTATTATTTTATTTTATATTTTTCAATGTGAATATGCAGGTATTTTATATGTCCATTGTTGTTTACGGACCATCTTTGGCTCTCAGTCAAGGTACGTAAAAAATATTGCTCTTATAAGCTTTTAAATTTTGACAGTAATACTAATGAATTTGTGTCCTTTTTCTTTTGTTTATCAAACAACAGTCACAGGAATGCCAACCAGAGTGGCTTCTTCGATTATCTTTTCGGTGTGCATATTTTATTCCACTTTGGTATGTGTGTCTTTAATTGGATCATTTATGCCTTGAAATGAAAATTACACGGTTCTTATAAATCTCTACAATTGATTTGTACAATTGATTTATAGGTTGATACAATTGTTTCTTGATTTTGTAACTACAATTTGCAGGGTGGACTGAAAGCTGTGCTATGGACAGACTCAATTCAGGCTATCATCATGATTGGCTCCTTAATAGCTATTGTCACAAAAGGGATCCTTGATACTGGAGGGTTTGAAACAGTCTGGGAAATTGCAATGGAGGGGGATCGCACTGAATTTTTAAAGTATGCTATTATAATACATTTTGAACTTGTAATGTAAACCATTTAAAACCCAGATTTATGAATATATGTTTCAAAATCTTATATAAAATCGTAGCTTTGATGTTGATCCTACCGTTCGCCACACCGTTTTCTCCTCCATCATCGGAGGGTATTTTATGTGGCTGGCAAATTTCGCTGCAACTCATTCACAAGTGCAAAGATATTTGGCCATACCTACTTTGGGTAAAATTCGAAGGTAAATACGTCTTGTATTCATGTTATGTCAATTAATTCTTGACCGATCTAAATGGTGCTTGTTCCTACACATATTTTCTTAAATTAGTTATTTTTTTATGTGATATTCACAGAGCTCTCCTTATTAATTTTATGGGCTTAGTA
Organism: Willowsia nigromaculata; assembly: GCA_034700605.1. Lineage (NCBI taxonomy): Eukaryota > Metazoa > Arthropoda > Collembola > Entomobryomorpha > Entomobryidae > Willowsia > Willowsia nigromaculata. Next base: position 8,643 of record JAQIXX010002515.1, on the reverse strand, counting down.
CTCATCTTTAGTCTTTGTTATCTAGCAGGCTTAGCTTTATACGCTAGATATTACACGTGTGATCCAGTGCAAACAGGAGTAAGTTCCAACATTTTTTTTGGAGATTATTCAAAAAAGATTTTGGCGATCATACTTTTAATTTATGTATACAGGCTGTCCAACGGCCTGATCAGCTATTGCCACTTTTTGTAATGGAGACACTCGGGGACTATCAAGGATTCCCTGGTTTGTTTGTTGCTGGAATAACTTGTGCCAGTCTAAGGTATCTACTTTGTTGTACTACTTTACTCATGCTCATGTTTTGTATTTATAAAGATATCTGTATTATAAAGTATTTCAAATGAGATTATTTCTATTTCCAGCTCTGTCTCAAGTGGATTGAATTCATTAGCCGCTATATTAACTTATGACTATGTAAAACAATGGTTTCCCGATTTAAGCGATATGACATTGCTTAGACTTTCCAAGACTTTTTGCCTTGTATTTGGAGTAATTAGTTTTGGTTTCGTGTTTGTGGCGGAAAATCTGGGAAACATTCTACCGGTAATTTAGCGAAATTGAAATGCTTACAAATACAACTTGAAATTTGAGTCTTAAACTACCATGAATCTTCTTCACATAGATTACATTTTCCATCGCTGGGGGAATCATTGGTCCAATTTTGGGAGTATTCACTTTGGGAATGTTTTTCCCATGGGCTAACTCCAAAGTACGTGTAATTTATTTTTACTTGTCCAACGAAGCCTTTTAAAACAATTTAGTGAATCATACTACAAATTTGATAAATGGTTTTTGCACAGGGTGCATTTCTAGGATTATTTTCAGCCGTTAGTTTGATGACTGCACTGATAGTAAGCAGACAAATGGTAATCCGTGAAAATCCTGACGTGCACATGGATCAAAAGCTGCCCGGATTATCAATAGATGGATGTCCCGAATTCGACTATTTCCATCATAATGAAACTTTCCATTTTAATAGCACCGATGATCTGCCTCACCCAACAACTGAAAACTTTCTTGTTACCTCCACAGACACAGATAACAGCAACGCTACTCATAATCCAACTGGACACACATTTCCGCACTCCAAAAGAATTCTGATTTTTGTGACAGGAATTTCATACATGTGGTATCCTTGCATCGGGTGCTGCCTTTCAGTACTACTTGGCCTACTGTTTAGCTTGCTTTTGAAAAGATTCGACAGATGCAGAGGCGTCAACCCAGATTACCTCAGTCCACCCGCTTTGTGGCTCCTCACAAAATTATTCCCCAATCACATCATGAACTGGATTGAGGTGGATGGCTATCCAATGCTTACCTCTGGGGGTTGTTCGTTTACAATGAGCGTAAGAACAAATCAAATCTCTAGCATTTCAAATTCCTAACCAAGAAACTTGGCTGAAGGAAACTTAAAAGTTACAAAAATCGCTCAATTTTAAATGTCTTTCCCAGGTGAGAAGCGATTTTAGTTTCAACAAAGAGTCAATGTGTGACATGAAGCTAAAGAGACTTTCAGTATTCTAAAAAAAGATTCTCGATCCCTCCAAGCATTTAAATAGTTAGTTACGAGAATATTATGTTATTAAATCATTTATTTATTGTTAATGAATAAAAATATCAAAATCATAGTTTGCTTGTTTGTTCCCCTCTTCTTTGTTCATTCGGCTTGTATGCGGCAATTACACAAAAATATTTCGAGAAACGCATGTACTCAGCGAGCGGGGTGTTTTAAGAAATGCACGGACTTCAGTTTACATGTTCACATCTGCCAAAGCCACATTTTGTATGCAGTGAGTAGCGAGCATGTAGAATGTTTGTTTGGTGACTTTACTTACAAACAAATCCCATGTGCGATTTGCGTTTGGATCAATCAAATCAGTACTAATTGGAATCCAAATTAAAGTTACGTGCAGTATCAGTGTCACTGTGCGTGTAGATAAATTGCGCTTTGATCGATTGTCAGAATGCCACGATTAAGGAAATTGAGAAGAAAGCAAAAGTACAAGTATCATATAAACAGGAAACGATTGAATGTGAAATTGACCAAACTCCCGAAAATAAATTGGTAATGAATGAATTATATTTTGGATACATTTTCATGTTACATTAAATAAAGTAGTTATTGTTTAAGACTTTCCATGAAGTGAATTACATATTTACGAATATTGTTTGCCATTTTCGAATCTAGCGATGCTGTTCGAGAAGCTTGGGATGAAAAGAAATCTTTATCGCAAAATTTGTCAGCTATGGGATTGGTGGCGGATCCAAATGCACACAAGGGATTAAAAATTCAATCAATCAGGGTACAGCTTGATTATGAATATCAAATCTGAATTTTACATTGTTGTTTTATAATCGCGCTGTTCTGTTAATCAATTTTTATGCCTGTGATTGTATATTATATGTTGATTGTTTGGAACAGGAGCAGCTACGCAGTGCTCCTGAGAAACCTGACGATGAAGAAATTGACGATTCACCCGAGAAAGCGCATGTTGCTGATACTTTGGAGAAGCAAGCCAGAGAAGGATTCCAGAAAAAGAAAGAAGTTGCGCATCCCCTGCCGCCTGAAATGTTTAGAAAATTGTGCAAATTCATCGACAAGTATGGGGAGGACTATGAGGTAAATGTTTCATATAATTAGCGAATGGCAAATCTTGGATATCCGATTAAATCGTGAAGATATTGTTTGTTGAGTACTTATGACTAATTATTAATATGTGTATATTTTTCTAGGCGATGGCTAAAGATCATTCAAATTACTATCAAGAAACAGCAACGCAGATACGAAAGCAAATTGAACGCTTAAAAAATATCCCACAGCAATGGATTCCGTACTTAAAGTCAAGAGGGGTTTTCCAGGAATGAAAGTTTATGTGGACTACATTTTTTCGCAAATTAATTCGCACTCATAAAATTTCAATTTAAGCAGTTATAGAATAAATGTTTTTTAAATAAATACAGTTCTAGATATTTTCTGTTGCGATATTTATGCATTTACTTCGTGCATAATGTATTACATTGTCCTAGCGTTGCATTTATGTATTTTATGCATTTAATGAACAATTAGTTATAGGTAGGAATAGATAAATTGATGAGTAATTAGAAGTGCATTGTCGCTGATTGACTAGTGCTTTTATTGAATTGTATAACGATATGATTATAATAACCACAATAATTTTTCGCGTCTCAGACGTACACCTTTACGATATAAAATTATGAAAATAATTTTTTGCATTTTAATATATTTGTGACTTTCGAGCACAAATGCCATGGTCAAAGCGTGGCATAGTTCATCAAGTGTTCATCCATACGTTGCGTTGTTGCGTATATTGAAATTGAAAAGCCTTGCATACATTTTACATTACACTGCAAAAGTCAAATCTTCCTCTTTGTTTAAGGTTTCATTTGGCAGTTATTATGAAGAAACAAAGTGAAGAGTAAAATCCATCACAGAATTGTTATGTTGTTTATATGATTTCCTTCGAGAGGTTTTGTCAGCTTTCGTTCGAGAAGCTGCTTTCTTCCGTCTAAAAAGAGCAAACAAAACAACCAGTTTAGTAGCCACAGTACATACAAATTAATAATACCATTGTTATTTACTCCTTATTGTTGTTAAATATTGGAGCTACCTGAATAGCCTCATCTCGAGCTAACCTCGAGTCCCTTTGTTCTTCTGACAGTAATGTTTGACTTTTCACTGCATTTTCTATGGGACTTTCTTCGTCAACTTTCTCATGTTCACATTTCTCGTTATTGTCACGTAAAGAATTTTCAGTTTCAGTTTGTGCGATAAATTTATCCCTTTCCTCTGCAAGTTTGGCTACATGACCAAGCATCGCTCGGTAAGGCCTGATGGAGAATTGAATGAAAGAATTATGCTATCTGTCATTTCAAAATAATAAAAGTAAATCTTTGATCCACTTACAAGGTTTGCAGCAAATGAGCATTTGTCATTGCACTAATTTCTAACCATTTTCGTTTCACACGTCGCCTGCAAACACAAAAATATTTTTAAAACACATATAGCTAAAAAGTGAGAGAGAACATTGGGTTTTGAACTGCATAAAACATACTTTTTCCCTAATAAAACAGTATAAAACTGTTTTCTGGTTTTCTCAATCTCCTGGTCCAACCTCTCCATTTCCATATCAAAGATAGCAGAAGTGGCACTGCCCGTGCCATTCACATTCATGATGGTGATTAGTAGGATTTTTATGTAATTTTAATTCTTGTTTTAATATTTTGAATGCTCCAAATATAGCAAGTTCACAGCGCTGCCAATTGTACAAATTGTACAAGTCTCACTTTCACATCAAAAATTCCATTCCATGGATTTACATATTCATAGCTTTAATCAAATAATCAAAAACAAAAAGGAGCCACATCGGGATATTGTTTTAGAAATGCACTGATGAACTTGTCAAGATGTTTATTGTAAGTTTTAAACATTAATGTATGAATAATGTGTGAGCAGACTAATAAGGCGTGTGATGGTACATCATTATGATTACTCCATTTTTACAATGGCTTAATTGATTTTGCTCTTGCACAAACTAAATTAATGACTGCTTCACTAATTAAGTTAATAATTTGAGCTGTTCTTGCTCTACATTCTACAATGAAACACTTTTTTATTCAGCTACATTAGTGGAAAATCCATATGGCACAACATATTCAGATCATGAAAAGCTATATCTATGCTTGTGCACATTGCATATTGCTCATGCATTACCCTTTGCATTCATCGTTGCTTTTGTTCATATTATACTCGTTCGTTTGCAAACAAGTTTTACATTACATATACCTATTGTATTTTTGTGTACAGTTTTGACTTTCATGTGAAGATCATGATAAAAATGTTCAGGTATACTCTCTAACTCCAATCCTGCTCATGTAGCACAAAATTGTGAGGCTCCTGTAAATTTTTGAAATAGTTAAATGTTTTGTTTAGTGTAAATTTTATTTAGTAATAGGTATGTAATTAATATATGCAAGAATATGCGGACTGAGAATCGAATAGTAAAAGTAACCTAATGAGCAGCATGAACTGATTCAAAATGCCAATAAAAGTAAAAGATCATCGCAAGTGCAAAGAGTGGGAGCGGAGAAGAAGAGATCGATTAAATGATGCTTTTAAAAAGCTCGCCCAACTACTTCCACATTATGACCCTGCCAAGATTCCAGCAAAAATAGAGATTTTGGACAAGTCCACCGAGTTTGTCAAAGAACTGCGACTTTCCAACTCAAGACTCCTAAGCAAACAAGCTGAAACTGATGAGAAATGTAAGGCTGACAGAGAATCTTCAGCTATAAATTTGTTCCCAAACGCTGAAATATAAATACCTCTTTTATTCACAAATAATGGCTACCATTGAATTTTTCACAGGCAAACTTATTAAGGAGCTACAGGACGAAGTAAATAAGCTTATCCTTCGTGTCAAACAACTTACCATTCTTCTAAAAAAGGCAGACATAACGATTCCTACCGGACCGGAAATAAAGTCCCTTGGAAGTAGGCGACACAAATGGTCAGGAAAGTTGAAACCGAAAGACGTAGAAAATGCTGTGATAACGAAGAAGAATGAGGCACCAAGTGATGATGTCGCATTATTGCCAGAGAAAGGTAAAAAGTATAATTGTCTCATTGTCTCCTATTCCTCAAAACCAATTTTCTTTATGTCGGATATTACATTTTTTATGCAGTGAATGGAGCAGGGCCAGTAATTGCTTCTTCGCCAAGTAAAACTACATCAGAAATTTCAATTGCTGCAAGTGAGTCTACAAATGGAGTTATGACAAACAGTACAGCAATAAGCACGAGTGTAGCATCAATAATAGTGCCTTTAAAAGAAACTAACTTATCAAAGGCAAATGCTTCCGATAAGCCCAATAGTGTTGCCAATGCAAGTCCTTTGGAACCAAAGATCATTAAGACAACAAGCAGCACAGCCACTATCGCTTCCATTTCTACACCATGCCAGACTTCGCCTTCAAACGCTGCTACACTAGTTACATCAATTTTACCGTCTCCTATTCAAACGTCTCCGGCAAAAGGTCTCACAATCGCAAATTCAGAGACAATTTTTCCGACAGCAACTGTGAAGCCTTTGCAATTACCACTTCAAACGTTTATAATTACATCGTGTCCTATCACAGGTTCTACACAAGCTACAGCTTTAAATCCCCAAAATCCACAAATAGTCACTCGAATAGCCAATGTCCTTCCGACGCCAATTTTCTCAAAATCTATCGAGGGTATGTCCCTTCAAAAAATTCCAATTAAATCGTTGCTCAAGCCAATACCTAAAGTAATCAAGAGGCGGAGAAGAAGAGGAAAGAAGAATAATGTGCCCTCTGAATCCGATACTAAAGGAAAGAAAGATGAGGTATCAACTAACAAGGTTCATAATAAGGATGGAAAATCAACAGAGAAAACTCACGACAATAATTCCAGCACAATTAACAAATTGGAAGGTAAAGAACCACAGGAGAAGTCGACGCCAGCCACACCTGCGTTATCAGAAGAAAAACGAAAAGATCAAATTACTGACGAAAATCTTCTGAATGAAACGGAAATAGACAAAGAAGCACTCACAGCATGTCAAAATGTGGCAGCTGAGGATACAATTCCTACCAGCACCACCACACTCCCTACGTCTATTTCCAAGGAGTGCATAGTCTCCTCCCAGCCAGATAGTACATCAGAGATTATGGAAGTTGAACCACAGTCAGATTCTACATATAAGAAGGCTAGTTCAAATAACGATGCTGTAGCTGAAGAGGAGCCTCACCCTGAAAATATCCCAGTGCTACGAATAATAGAGACTTCGTCAGAGGAAAATGACACTGACATTCTCTCCACAATTGTCGTAGCAAACTCTGCGGAGAAAGCTGCGAAATCCTTGGCAAATGATGACGATAAAACTGAAACTCAGTCTGCAGTTAATGAAACAACCAGTGTGGGAGAGGATATTCATCAGGTAGAAAAAATGCAGGTGGATAATGCAAAAATGTCTGAAAAAGAGGATACTATTCCAGTGATCACATTGGACATTACTGATGATAAACTGGAAAAGGGTACAAACGATAACGTTCCTGAACCAGTTGAACTTGAGACTGTTGAAAAGACAACGCCAAGTGTTTCTCAAATAACCCCTAAGCAGACAACTACTACTGTTGAACAAATAACAAAAGAAACTTTAACAGTAGTTGGAAACAACCAAAAAGATCAAGAAAGTATTCAAAATACTTCTCGGTTACATGAAGAAATTAGTAATACGAAATTCGTTGACTCTTTTGAAGATTCACCGAAAGTTTCAAGTATATCTGTTATAGAAAAAAGTCCCAATCCTAATTCCAGTTCGAATTCCATCCCTGTTGCAGAAACTGTCCCCACGAAATCACCCAAACAATTCACAGAAATTGAAAGTCAAGCATCTAAGAATGTTCAGGTTGAGGCAGAAACCCTTGTCTCGTTGGAACCTTTATCAGAAACATTGACTGCACCGGAAGCATCAACTGTGTTCACGACACTTGATAAAGACAAGGCTGGAGGCTCAAAACTTATTACAAATGAATCGGCAACTGCAAATACCAAAGATGTGCTAATGGACACAACTGAAAACGTTTCAACAACAGACAAAATCAGCGAATGCATCGCAAGAAGTATTGATCTCATTGACGCCAATGACAGTGAACTTATGGAGTTAGGGGAGCACTGGGAAGACGCTGGCGCATCTCCGAAATCAATTTCTCCTACACAAATATTCCTCAACATCTTCCCACTTTTACCAAGAGAAAGTGCTGTCACTGCAGATCCACAACAGCCAACTCCAATCCAGCAGCATCAACAACCATCCACAAGTACCTCACATGCAACCAAAAACGCTTTGTCATTCCTTCCTTCCAGCAGTAGTAGATCATCATTCTTTATCGATGCTATGCTTCCAGACGATAACTCTGGAAGCAATAATAATGCTTCTGCTGGAAATGATCTTACAGACACCAATATTTCATCTACCGCATCATACTCTCCCTTTTTACCACTTACTCCTCCTCAGTATTCATCCAATACAGTAAATCAGCAAATTTCCAGTCCTTTCTCTTTGTCAAGCAATTACTATTGGAATCCTCCCCCAGTTTCCTCATCAAGTAACTCTGAAGCAATAATAGAATATCGGTCAACTAGTAATATCAATCCATTTTCACAACACGAGGGTCAACCCAACAAAATCAATGTGCCAAGCAGCATTAGCACAGTTACTCCAGCATGTTCACTGACCACCAGTTCTACAACAAAAGCAATATCTAGTGTAACTACATCAGCTCCAGTTTCAAATACGTTAGCTAGTACAACCAGCAGCAGCAAGTCCAGCAGTAAACGTTCCAAATCAAGTACAAGTAGTGCTGGAAAGTCGACACACACACTTGACATGAACTTACCCTCATTTTCAATAAGTAAGACAAAAGTCCCTTCATCAACTACAAAGACGACTACTCCAACGACAATCAGCGTCACTTGGACGTTAACTGGTCCCTCTGCCTCCACGTTTCAACATCATCATCCCCATACCGTTGCCTCTGTAGTTAACAATACAGCGGAAACTACCGTTCATTCAACTCTAACTGCGACGAATTCCTCGT
>JAQIXX010002514.1:0-24097 GCA_034700605.1 Willowsia nigromaculata | reverse complement strand
ATGGATCTGGGAAAATTCCGAAATAATCACTTTTATAGCCTCGGCTAAAATATGTATCGAATTTGCGTAATAATTACCCTTGATCAAAAGCAATTCAGGATGAGTTTCATAATTAAAATGCTTCATAGGCACTTCATAGTGGTGGCTGAATACTTGCTTGTTTTTATTTTGTTGTCATAAAACTCACGATAATATGTTGTATGAGCTGCAACAGTAATATTTTAATAATCCACACGGAAGTAATTGCAGCAAAAGTGAGATAAGTAGCATGGGGGCATTTTGCGGTCGCTGCATTGGTAGGCGTACACATTCATGTTTTTTGTTTAATTCATCTAAATAAAAAAATACCATGGATAAAAATAACAGTACATATTGCATGTGTGGACTTTTCACTGAATCTAATAATCACGCTTTCGTTTACAAATGCAATACATGAAAAAACTTGTGAGAAATGTCTCAAAACTAACCGTGAGAATGAGCAATAATAAGAGACCATTGACAAAAACTTTTTATGTCACTTTTCTATGTTTCACTTTGGAGAAAAAGAAACTGAACGAATAGAGTTACGCAATCAAATAAGTACAAGTAGATATGCTTCGCTAAAATAAACATTCTTACAAATAATATTCAGTCAAAACCATGCTGAATCGTTTTTACTGTGAATTAGTTTTTTCTGGTTATATAATCACTCTGTTGCCCTAATTGATGGTGAAGCAACGCTTTACTCTGTGTCTGGTTCTTTTTATATAGGACTTTGATTATAGGTCTATATAGAGGAAAATAACCTCCACGGTTACATAATTTCATATTGAAATTAAACAATTTACATGTAGACATTTAGAAACAGATATTAGCCTCCAAAATGCCGTGTTGACTTTTTTATTCTGTAAAATATATAAGGATATAAATTTTTTTTCAAATTCTCGCCATCCCAATTTCACGACGTAAAGCTTCAGCTACTTTCTTGGCTTGAGATTATGCTCTACCCCACTATTTTTGTAAGATGGTCCACTGGACATGTCTCATTCATTCCTGGAGCTGCCATAAAATCTCAACAGGATGTTGGTTATCGTCTCCCTAATCCAAACAAAGTCTCTTGTTAGTACAAAGCTTAAAACTATCAAGACGACACGTAATCGTGTTAGCAGTAAAGAGCAGACTTTGTAGTTTAAGAATAATTGCTGGAGCAAGCTTGCACGAATAAACCAGTTAGTTTTAAACTCAGTGTTTGATGTCATGTCTCTTTTTGAAAAAATCTAATTGCGTATTTGAGTGCACAATCTTGATTTGAGATGTTTTAATCGGTTGAGAATGCTTAGCATATTGTGAAATCAAAGTTCATACGAGTGATGTGATTTGTGTCGAGTTTACATGAATAAATATATAAAAATTAAAATGCTTTCAAAGGACTGCTAAAATAACATTTCCAAGTCTACTTTAGTTGTCTTGTACCGTAAGTAACATATAGTATAATTCATTTCTAATTTGTTCATATCACGGTTATCCAAAATGATTGTAAAATTCCCAAATGAAAGAGATTCTGGTTGTAAATCCATCGGCATTTTGATGTTATTTGTTTGCATTTTAGACTTTTGTTGTGGTATGTGCGAAATCCTATAGTTGCATTGAAGCGAAATCGGCAGTTATCGTCAGACCAACGAAAATACACAAATTATATCGTCATTACATAGTATTGTACAGTTTTGCTTAACGATTTTAAAATATTGCTACATTCTGAGAATGGGACTCGGGTTATACTTATTTAATTACTTCATTATTGTTCAACAATTGTTAAATGGATCAACGCAAAAATTTGTGCGAGGATAAATTATGTAATAAACATTCATTGAAAAGCGTACTCAATTCAGTCTGCAGGACAGTCTGAATCTACCCCAATAAAACTATTATTGCAATTTACAAATGTATTTCTTTTTTAAAATGTAGCTACTGTCTATGTCCAGAAAGGGAGATAAATTTTTACTTAAGGCAAGTATTCCTTTTATGGAGTACATTGTATTTTGTGGAAATGAAGTCATTCATAAAATAAATAATTTTTATAAAGTGCATTCAATTGCATGAATATGTACCAGTATATTTTGATTCAAAACAGGAGTATCAAATGTTTGTTGATATGAAAGTGCAGCGTAGACATCAATTTTATGTCTAGTGAGTCACCAGTGGTGACTGAACTCCTTGTGAGAGAGCATGTCCTCGCATTTTTATGGATATGTATTTGTACTCCTTTTTAAGATACGGCCGCGTCATACCGATAAAATTCAAAAACAGATTACACTCAGCATTAGCCTACGCTCAAACTGAGAGTGTCATGAATTTCATTTACGCAATACGTTGCTCGCTGAATAATGTCAGTGTAAAGTTATTATTTCTGTTGACTTGAGAAAGAAAGGAAAGCGAAAAGAGCATCTTGAATCCAGCATACAGAGATTAACTCAATTCTTTATTCTACACGTAAACGCGTGGTCACATAAATACAGCAGAAATAAGGAAGGTCAGTTTACTGCAGTTGCTGCAAAATTTTCATATAATTATTAAGTAATTGTGACGCTAAACATATATGCAGTTTGCACATAACATTGAAGAGATTTGAAAGCTTATTGGTAAACAGAGATAACTATGAGTCTTCACAAACTTGCAGTACGATGCACAAGGTTTTTCGGATTTACTGCCCAGTTTTTACTGGCAATCAAGCTTAAAGACATTTCAATGTTTGAAAATATTATGCAGAGAATGTATGTATCTTAAGAAATCGCTCCCTCCAAATAACGACCTTCTTAGGGGTTCATTGGACTGCAATTTTACTCAGTACTTGTCTGCATTATCAAGTGGACATTATTTTTTAAGTCGTCAAGTGAGACTTATTATTCTTATTTTGTTGTGCACCTTACCAGACATAAAAATTCTTACGAAGGGGCCGGTGGGGAGAGGTGCTTTTTGGGATTTTAGATCCATGATCAGAAATTGTCATATGATTCTGCTCACCTCACGCACATTTGATATGTATTAATGGTATCAAGAATAAATTGTTGAGGACTTGTTTTTTATAACTGAAATTCCTTAGTATGTACTTTCCATAAAGATAGCAAATTTCACGGACATTTATGGCTTATCAAAGTTTTTGATTTTGACCGGGGATTTAGGTTATGAGTAGGAAGGAGTTCACGGTAGAATTTTCAGGATGTCCAAGCATGGCAAATTTTGTATTCCAGTGACAATTTTTAACAATTCCCTTGTCCGTAACTTTTAAAGTAAGGTTTGTTAACTGATTTAAAAGGTTATTTCGGGGTATAGGTGTTCAAACTAATTGATATAACATAGAGGAAAAGTAGCTTGCGATATGCGGGTACACATATATGTACTGCACATGCATACGTTTGCATTTAAAATGTTTACTAAAAATTGCATGTTCTTATTTACTTTTCAGATAACTGACGAGAGTATTAACCCTGCAGTCATACCCGTGAAATAACTGTATTAAAGGTTGTGCTGCAGTGATTTTTATAGTTTTCGCTTCTCTTATTCACATATCAATACATTGACAGGAAGATTACAGTAAAAGTAACGTTTCATAACTGATGTCGCACTCACAACTGACATTATGTCCCGAAACCAATTTCTCACAGATTTGAACAACTATTTGTGTTACCAGGTAAATGAAAAGTTTAAGCAGTATATTCTCTTATTCAAATTAAATAATTTTCATTCAACCCTTTGGTCCACTGATATCCTAAGATTTCCCGGGTTTTTGACAGCAGTTTACTTACCCAGAAATTAATTATTTTGGATTTGACACACAATTGTTGCATTTTCATTCATTCTTCCTATAAGATTTTACATATACTGGATGAATTAAACGGCTCCAATAGTCAAAAACTATATATTCTTTATAAACTGATTTGCACGGAAGGTTAAAATTATCATAAGTATGTATGCTTGTAAGTTCTGATTCTGCATTTCAAAGCCACTATTTGAAACAATATAAAAGATCACAAAATCGTAATCATCATGTCACACGTAATGGGTTTTTAGTGTAGTAAATAGATTCGAAACATTAGTTCATTTTACCTGAATGCTTATCTACCTTTCTAGTAACTATTTGAGGTGAACAAAATGGCAGAGTGGAACTGGGAGATAGAAACTTGTGTGGGGCATTGCTACACTAATAAGAAGTTTCCATTCCACGTTCGAGGCGAACTCGCAGATTTCTTCAACAGAAACAATGGGTACCAACTATATTTTATATAATATATTCAAACCAATAAACTTTCCAATAAGCATACAATGTGCATTTTACTCTGTTCACTTGAAAAGGTTTTTGCATTGGAATATCCACTCTCCATCTATCGACACAAGGAAGCTCATTGTCAAATTTATTGGTTCTATGCGGCAAGAACTAGAAAACATCCATGACCTTCTACCCAGCGAGGGAGTACAGAACTCTTTCTACAAAAAGAAGTTTCGCAAATATTGCGATAAAATTCGAGTAATTCAAACACATTTTCACATTAATGCTACTCACTTTCATTCTAAATTCGTATAATACGTAATGATATTATTTTTATTTGTTCTAGAACACAGACAATTTTCAGCTATTTTCAATTATTCGGGAAACGTTGGATGCCGAAACAAAAGAGCTCCGTAAACCTGCAACTTCCAGGGCTCCAGAATCCATGGATACATTACCGGCGGAAGTGTACGAGCAGAACAAAAGTGAAATAACCGCAAATCTGGAAACATACAAAATAAATTGTGATGGCATTTATGACACAATTGTTCAATTGGATATCACGTGTACTGAATTTAAGCGACAACCCAATTATCAATTTCAAGCAATGGTAAAAATATGTGCCTCAAATAATGAAATATTTAAGTCCTTTTCTTCTTTTAATTTTATCTCTGCTTTTTTATGCGCTTTTAGGTAACTTATCTTAGGACACACAAATCGGAATTGGACAGGAAGTGTCACGACTGCATTGAAAATCTGGGGAACCTACAAACGAAAATTTTGGAGATGTTGGCAGAATTCCAGGATAAGCAGCGCTTTGTAACGTTTGCTTTCAAGGAGAAGAATGATGGAAGCAATTTGGATTCTCAATTGAGTTCGTTGGACGATGTTCACAATTTTCTTGGGAAACTGGCTGAGTGCTTTGCAGTTTTGTTCCTCTTCTCGACAAAATATAAAGCATTATTTGAGCAATTGGCAAGTCTTGAGGTGACTTTAGAGAACTGGTTCGATCAAGTAAGTTCTGCTATTATATATTTTGCTTCTGTCTAGCTTAACAAGTTTAGCAATAAATAATAAATTTTAAGATATTTTTACTACATGAAATATTTCCTCACAGTTGTGCAAATTACAAAATAAAACGAAAGCTGTTTGCTGTGTGATGGAGGTTCAACCCTCGCAAATCATCCGGACAGCGATTAAATATCAGATGAAACTCCGTGTCCTCCCATGGAAAAATCGGAGAATGCAAATAGCTGGAGTACAAACTGTCCTCATAAACAGTGAAACTGCGGAAAGGATTAAAGCCCACCTGAATACTTGCATAGTTGGACCATCGCCTCTTCCAGACAGCTGCGGAACAATTGCAACTGACCCAATAACCTGGGACAATAATTCTTTAAACATTACTGGCATGCAGATAACAGAGGTAAATGTAATCAGTACTTTATACAAATGCTCACAAATCCTCATTTTAAACAAAGTTAAAGAGAAATTCATGAACGAAAATGGTTGGAAAGGTGAAAGGAAGCCAGAGGAGAAGTTCAGGGAAACACACGTATGAGGAGAGGTTTTGGATTTACTCCAGGGTACGGGTTAACTTGGAGGAAGAGAATATTTCAGAAATGGTAACTTTACGCTGTAAATATTTACAATGTCTGGTTATAACATTAATAAGTTAGAATAAAAATACATACATTTTTTGCTTGGTTTAGTTCTATACAATTTCTCTACCCATTTTGGTTGTGTCCCACACAACGAGTGAGAAGATTCATGTCATTCCGCAAGTGATATGGTTCAACGCATGTCCTTCCAACGAGCGTAAGGATTGCTTCACAGTCCCAACGACTCTGCCGTGGATATACCTGCATCAGCTAATTGACCTGCAGTTAAGCAAACTGGGTCTACCACTAAATTCCACACAGGCTGACTTTTTGAAAATGAAATTGTTTAGGTATATCCTTTTCAAAGTAAATATCAAAAATTTTCATTATGATTAGAAAAATTGCCTGATTTGTGGATTTTATCCATCTAGATGGGCTGTAAGGCCTGATGACATGGTCAAAGAGGACGAATTTTGTGGAAGAACGATTGATCAGACACCCGCAGGCAACGCAAATCCAACTCCAGGTCCGTCAAAATCGCAGAAAAAAAAGCCAGCTATCTTTTCATTTGGGGAGTGGATTTATGGATGTCTGGCTGTTCTCAACTCCGACCCACAACCTGGGAGCAGGTCTCTAAAGGAATTGTGGGCAACTGGAAAAATCATCGGTTTCATAAGCAAACCGGATATGCAGGAAATGCTGTCCTCACCAGGAAGCTGCATCATCTTTTTCCCGGAGTCGGCAACCGAAACTATCGGGATCCAATGGTTTGACCTTAAAGGTACAAAACCATAAACATTTGAAAATTAAAAAACTATCCGATATTTAGAATATTCTCAGTTTCCTTCTAAACATACCAATCTTTCGGTTTACATGCTAAAACAATAGCCAGAAAGGTGCTAAAATTTTCGTACACAACCGATGAACTGAAACGGGAAGCCTTGGAGGATCGGATTCTTGACAACGAAGGAATTTCTCACTTGTACACAACTGACGCGGATGGTTATCGCCTGGTTGAAACATCTCAGGCACTTCAGAGGAAATCAAAGATTTGTATGTTCACACAGCAAACTGATTTTTTACGGGTGGTATTAATTATTTTTAGCATAGTTTTTCAAAGTGCAAAATAAATTTGCAGGTCACTGCATTCCCAACGAGAGAGGCTATTTTGGTTCGATTCCTATGAAGATTCAAGAGGATCTTTCAAGGTTTGTTAAAATACTTCATATTTCTTTAAAGTAAAACATCAAGCACGCTAGTCTCTATAAACTAATTGATTGTTATGTATATGAAAGTGTTTTGGAAGCTGTAACACTGGCTGATGAGTCATCCTAGAGAGGTATGACATGAAATAATGGACTGGATTAACAAATATTTGGTATATAAAAAGTACGCTTAGAAATTACATTTTCAATTTCATAAGATAAGTTGTAAAAACAATTGTATTCCATAGTTGATAAGGATTTCAGGCTACGGAAAGGAAAGGTCTAAAAACTTGGTTATTGTTATCGTGATTTGTGTTTAAAAATATTGTATGTTTTGTAGGGTTAAATTACTAAATAATTCGCAGTTTCACTGTAAAACCAAAATTTTTTCTAGATGAATTAGCAATTAGTTACTTTTTAAGGGGCAAATCTTGTAAAGTTCACTTGCTTAAGTAATTAGAGAAGATGGGATGATTTTTTTTACAAATTGTACACATATATGCAGAATAGTATGAAGTGCAATAATAAAACGTTTGTTAAGAATGGTATTCATAATATTTCAAGAATCCAATTTATTTGTTTTACTTAGGTAATGTTTTTTTATAAATGGACACTATTTACAATATTGTTACACAATTTATGAAATTAAAAATGAAAAAAGATAATCTTGTTGAAAATTAAAATTGTTATCATGTTTTTCCCTTTTTCATAAGTGATTTTATATATAACATGCATAATTGGTATGTCATTTGTCATTCAAATACTTGTATAATTTATCTATCTAAGTAATATATTTCTTTCAGGTGCATTCAACCAAAACCTCAGTTTTTGGCTAATTCGAAATAGAACGTCAAATTGTCAATGTTATTATTACTTGAAAATTACCGACATTTTTCGGCAAATGTGTAAATAAAATCCCATCTCATTACAAGCAAAAGCTGGGAACATTCTGAGATAATCACTTTTATAACTTCACATTGTATCATATGTATTTGTAACATAAATGCATTTAGAAAGTTATTTCGAAATCTTTCATTTGACAAAAGGCTTGTATCTGTAAAACGCTTCATGGTAAAAGAAAGTATAATTCTTAATGTATTCAGATTAATTCATTAGCTTTAAAATAATTCTTAGATTTTTCCTATTTTATGCCGGAAAAAAGTATATAGCCACACAAAATGCGACTAAAAATCCCTGTTTCAATAAAAACTACTTGTTCACGCAGATCTCATACAGGTAACTACGTTTTAGATGGTTTTCGTTTTAATACGATTCAGCAAATAATAATGAAAATGAGCTCTGACAACTGCGGAAGTCAAAAGTAACAGAAACGCAGTGCAGGAGAATCAATTACTTATCAACAATCATGGGGATACAATTTTGCGTCCATCTTCACCCCAAGCTTGAATCATCTCAGGTGATGCCTGGAAAGCAATCAAAATAAAATAATTTAGCCAAAAATATTAAAAACTAAAGGTTAAATAGCAAGTTTTGTAGTGAGGGAAACAATAAAATGAAAGTTTGCGAAACTTTAGAAATTGTAAAAGTGAAAACTTACCTTAAATCTCCCTTTCAAAGAAAGCTGTCTCAAATTTTTGATCAACATGAAACCCTGTTGGAATGCAATATCGGAAATAATTGATTGTCCAGTGGAAGTGGAAGAAAGTGAAAGTTTTTGGAGATCTGCAAAATGATTGAAAAAGTACTTAACTATTACAAACTTAGAACAACCTGGAGGGGATACTTTTTCTGTAAATTTACCTCTCTAAAGAGAAATGGAGGGCTGCTGGTTATCTTCCTCGAGGGATTTGATGCGCCGACAAAAACCTGGATTTGCCGCTAAAGTTTCCACTGGAATTCCGGTGAAAAGAGAGTCCCACTCGTTGGCGTTCGTAACTTTCGAATTATCGCATATAATCAATGTTTTGAGCTCACGCTTCTCCAAAAATATGCGCTTCAGAAATGCGAAATCAGCACCTAATTTGAAATCCAAACGCACGGTATTCAGGTTGGGAAAGCTCACACTAAAATTAGGAATATCTATCGGCCATCTTTCTCTATCTGTAATACTCAAAAAGAGCTCGGTGACGTTGGGGAAGCTTGAGAACTCTGTCCACTTCCTTATCTCTGCTCCTGTCAAATGAACCCTTAGCTGCTCTACGTTTGGAAGCGAGTGTTGTAGCGGTTCGTGTCCATCCTCCAGTCCAACATGTGAAGTAACCACCAACCAGTTTAGCTTTTCCATCCGAGGGAATCGGAACAAAGTTGAAGGATTTGGAGAATCAGGAAGACCTGGTTTCCCAACAATGGCAAGTCTTTTCAGGGAAGCTCTGAACTTTTCCAGGATTTGGGAAACCAGCCCTTCTGCGTACGACACATTGGAAATACCAAGGGTGAGGTTGACGAGGTTGGGCAGATTGAAGTGGAGCAGACACTCAAACTGGGAGTTTGTATCAAAACCGCGCACGTCTAATTTAGTGATGGTAGCTGGAAGCAGCAAGCGACGGATTCCAAGCGGGGCACAAGATTCCCCACCGTCGTTTGGCATAATGCGAAAAATTTTCAGTTTTGGACTTCCTTGCAGAATGGACTGGATGAAAGGGAGAGTGGCTGCGTTGGACCCGAAGGAGAAGGGCATGTCCTCCTCCTCCAAAGTCAGGATATATTTGGGAAAACACAAAATTAGTGTGTGTAGATGGGGAAATGCGAAGTGAAGGTCAGGAAAGAGGAACGTCATGGAGCCACCTTTCCATGGAATCAGCATGGTTAACTCCACCAATCCAGAGGCACATCCTCTCAAAAAGTTCGAAAAGCTGAGATAGTTCTCCTCGCGAAAGAAATCTGAAAATATTGTCAACGAAAACGGAGGCAGTTTCACGTGCAGATTGGTAGTGCTTGCCATTGCGCTTGTGAACTTATCCAAAAGCTTTCCTCCGTTCTGCTGGACAAGGGAAGGGTTGAGGGAGTTGTCGCTTTTCAATTTTATCTTGTAGAGAGCCTGTCCTGTGGCAAGAAGATATATGCTCGCATCCTTAAGCCAGGATTTTGCAACGAGGCAAACAGCGCATTCTGGAGGGTCCTCTTCCCATCTCATTTTTAATCACTTGCCCCACAATCATCTCCCTCAACTGAAAACCAAATTTATAGAAAAAAACTAATATCATCGATGCATAAATGATTTTAGTTTAATGCAATGAAAATAAGTATCATCAATACAAAGTTAATTATATTTTACTACCATGTCAATACTGAAAACTTCACTCATCAGTTCTTCCACGCTTTTGTTTTGAGCTTCTGGGTTTGTTGGGGATGTCCCTGGAAGTGAAGGAACTCCATTGCTTGTACTCATACTTTCGCAATTTTTAACTTTTTTTCGTAACATTTTAAAATCTGTGACACATTAAATAGTTAAAAATAAAATGTTCTTGGACATGAGCGTGACCGATAACGCAATTACTTCACTAATTCAAGATTCTCTTCAACTTAAATGATCAAAAAGTGGTCTACAAAACGCCTACAAATAAAACCATTTTGGGTATCAACAAACTTCTTATCATTTTCAGTATTTTTTAGCTCTGACTTTCACTGTTTAATTTAATATTTTGACAGTGTCGGTGTGAAAAAAATATTTCATCTACAAATCACATGCACAATGAAAACACGGTTGAATTGGATATACTGAGCACTTTGTATGCTTGGAGATCATCTGGCTGCTTTTATTTACGGGACAGAATGCAACATGAGAGGCAATATTTTGTAAAATATGGGAACCTAATGCACTTGGGCATTTCGCTTCTACTGGTCCTTCCTTTGGGACAAGAGCACCTACGAGATTGAATAAAGCAGGCGTATAAATTCCTAAATTAGGAATCCTAAAGTTCACCCCATTTACCGCTTCCTACATTTTTTCATGTAAACCAACTGCCTAAAGAAGGGAAAAAGAAGAGCTTTTTATGAGAAAAGGAATTTAGCAGCTGCTCTGCATGAAATTCCGAGTTGAATATTTATGCAGGACAAACTATTGCAGTGAAAGAGTACATCTAAGCTACCTAGATTGAAATAGGTGAATGAATGAATGAATACTACATTCCCACTTCAGTTAGCAAGGTAATCAATACGATTTAAAAATAGTTTTGCATGTAATTTGATGTCTTTGTTTTTAGTTTTAAATCGATGCCATATGGATAATTTATTCTTGGCTAGAAAAATAACTGCGCTCTATATTTGGGAGCATTAGAAACATATTGTGTTCATAAAGCGTTATTATTAGCTAAATCTTGGTTTTATAAATACTCCTGCTTTGGGTTGGATCAATCACGAAATCCCAAACGTAAAATTAATAATATAGAATTTAGGTACAGAGTGCAAAGCAACGGCTGACAGCCTGGTAAATTGCCGGTTAAATTCAGGGGCCCGCAACGCAACTTTACCCAACTTTGCTAGCTTGTATACGAGAAACAGATTACGTTTTCTATCATTTTATTATTTTGATCGACTAGG
The DNA here is from genome assembly GCA_034700605.1 of Willowsia nigromaculata. Taxonomy (NCBI): domain Eukaryota; kingdom Metazoa; phylum Arthropoda; class Collembola; order Entomobryomorpha; family Entomobryidae; genus Willowsia; species Willowsia nigromaculata. Next base: position 12,548 of record JAQIXX010002514.1, on the reverse strand, counting down.
GGTGCAATTTAAATCATATTGATTTAAGCATTTGATTAAACATTTTAAAGTTATATTCAGGAAATTGCAGTTTTTAATGCTCTTTCAGACCCATTGTCCCGCTACCACAAAAGTAATTATTTTAAGTATGTAAACGCAATATTTCACATAAACAGCACCATCTATCACACGCTAATGTTAAAAATCATTTTATCGAAGAGTCTCATTATCGGAGTAAGCATACAAAAACGTACAAAAAAATCATTCAGAAGAAAATTAAAATGCGGCGGAGATCATAAACGACATACTAAATGTATTTTATTTCTCAATATATTTATGTAAATATATAGATGTGAACATGGGTGGTACGCATAATTAAAATAATTGAAGACCTTATGAAAACGTACAAATTATTGTATCGTGGACCAATCTTAAATTTATACAAAGTGAAATCCTTAACTTAAAAGTCCACCAGGAATAAACACGCATCAATATTCATACAAGCTTTCCAATAAAAATTAGGTGGCCAGATAGCTACTCTTCTCTCGCGACATATGTTATTGACGAAATTTACTGGAGCAGCGATTTATTGCTAACAATTTTCAGCTCTTCAAGCACTAACGTAGAATCCAGTGGTCTACAATTCGGAGCAGAATGAAAATTTCCACCAGAAATAACAACGTACAAAATGCATACGCACTTCCTCCAGCAATAATAATAGTGAGTATAGCTTCAAGTTGAATTTCGTCTCCTGTTTTAACTGCAACGTTATAATTTGTGTTTTCATAAAACTTAAAAACATGTTTCTCAGCTAATTCACGCCATTCTCCCCATTTGTCAACAAGACCACTTTGCACAATACGCGAATACGTTTCCAGCATCCAAAACCTATTGATTGTGTACACTTCCAGAAACATAGAACTCACACCAAGCAATTCAGGTAACTTGTAGCATTCGGCTTCTTTGTAGTTTTCTATTTCGCGCAACGCCTTCTTGTAAATGAGATAATTAGTTTTAGATTCTGAAAGCACAAGCCCCACAAATTTTCCAGCCAAATATCTCGCCGTCCCCGAATAGGATGACAAATTGTAAGTGTGAAAACTTGAGTTAAGAGTGCTTAAAATGCCCCACCGTTTAAAGTCTTCGTAAAATCGATAAAATGGTGGATATAAGTAGGATTCCCACAAAATCTTGTATCCCAAGCTGAGCATTTCTACAAGTGATTGATAAACCTTTGGAGGATCTGGGACTGCCAAAATGCTCAAAATCTCATTCCCGTAAAATATGGAAACAAACATCCACAATACGTCGATGAAAATCAAGCATGCAAGCGTTGCTGTTTTATACGGCAAAATAGATTTATACCTTGTTGGACTGGGATACTTCTCCAATTTATTGAGAACTAATTTCCCTAATGAGTTAACAGTTTTAGAGAAAGCCAGTAATGCGCAAAAGAGCATGACCGTAATCACCCAGATTTCAGGACTGAAACTTCTGATCCACGTAGAAAAGTCAATTCTTGAGTTGATTTCCGTTTTTGAACTCACCATGCAGTACACCACTTGTGATCCAGAGTTTTGGAAAAATCTGAATCCTTCAAGTTTCCGTGTATCAAAGTATTTATAATTGGAGTAAGCCACATCAAGCATGATATATTGTTTATGTAACGAAATATCCAATTTACCTTCGGCGTCAAATTTCCAAAAGTATGTGTTTAAAGAGAAATTATGAAGTTTTAAAACTTCGGCAAGTACCATGAACTCTTTATAGCAATGTCTATATTTCGATGGTGCTCGTGACTTTTCTGAGCAAATACCTAGAAGATTGCTTCTCCTGCTTGCTTTGACTTTCACGTCAATGTTCCTTTGGTTACCGTTTCGGTATAACAATCTATGCAAAAGTTTGGGGCTTTCTAAGGAATCATAAAACTCCGAGTTCACTTTTCCATTGCTCTCGGTTGGATTACAGTAGCCGTTGCAGATGAACGAGTAGAATACCTTAGGACTGCTTCTTACGTTGGTTATAACGACAGCAAACTTGACTGCCGGCAAATTTCGCCTGGCAGGGGAAAACTCATCTTCCGCAATAGCTATTTGTGTCCCTGATGACGTGTCCATGAACGGAAACACAACCAGTGTATTATGCTGCAACAAAAAGTGGTTGACAATTATAGAAGCACTGAAATTAGCAATAACAAGGTGGTTGGGTTGATGATGTTTTACAGGATACTGGTTGTCAAGTAAGTACGGGTAATCCCGGAAAAACATGACGCGGGTGTTTTTGAATGAAAACGTGCATTTATCGATTTCCAAATCAAAGAAAACCACATCAAAATTCTCCGTTCCCGAATCTAGAGTGTGAAGTATCGTTTCAAACGATTTCCGAAATATTGGTATGTCACATGGACTTTCAACTTGAAGAGTGGTGAATCCGACTTGACATTGAATTAAGACCAGGATTTGGATAAAAATGAATTTTTTCATAGTGAACTGCTGAAATGAACGATAATATTAAAATTAATAATTTGAAAATAAGTTATTGATTATTCATTGCTTTTCATTTTAACAAAGTATGGCTCTTTTTAAACACAGGAAAAGCTTCTAAGCCTCCTTTAAATGCTATCTGGGCTGAGACTAATTAACAAGTGAAAAATTTTTATATTCGAAGCCTAAAATCGTTTATGTCAGATAAATTGGATGCAACATAGAATGAGAGAAATTTTGTGAGAAATGTTATGACTGCTTTGTAGTAATTTTATATTAATTTTCTGAATGAAAAGTTAAACCAAAGATTGACAAAAAAGGATTTCCTTCCCAACAAATATTTGCAGGTTTATTAAATAAAGGCTGCTATCTTCTTCTAAGGTTAATTTAAAATTCTAATTCATTGAGTTCTAAGCTGATTTATAAAATAGTTGGTTGACATTACAAAATTTGGGGCTCAAATCTTTTAAATAAATGTTTTGCGCATTTAATAGAGCTAAGCATAGACTACCTGATTCAGTAAATTCTAGTAACGTTGACTCCAATAGGGTTCTTGTAATGCCCCAAGTACTAGTCACTTTATATCCGCTTCAGATTTACAATTTACCAGTTTGAAATATCAGTATTCTAGTAGAAAATTTATTCCTTTGCTCAAAAAGGTCAGGTTGGAGTCTTTCAGATTTACTTTTCTCTAATTTTCAATTTGAACTTTTAATAATTCGTTTTCTGCAATTCGCGCAGTTTGAAAAAGTAAATGTGACTATAAATTATTCGTTTGTAGAATTTTTATAATTGAAAGCCCCCCAAAAAAATCATATGAGTGGCATGTCTATTAGAAATTACAAGATACCAATTCGACGATATTCAACTTTTGTTTTTGACCAGTATGGTTTTTGTATTTGCTGTAAGTATATGCAGCCAATACAGAAAAATCGGTTGGATTTGTGGAGCGCAGATTTGAATACAAGTGGACTTGTGGATTGTAACTATTGAAGTGTGGGTTTGTGCACGCGTGGCTTATATTTTACATAAACTAATGGTCATTGGTCATATAACTTGTTTGTCTTCAAAGACTACTTACGTCAATACCATGACAAAGTAGAAAAACATGTTTACGCAAAACGAACTATATTAGTACTTCCTTTTTTTCCTTTAATTAAAATTAAAGTTGGACGTATTGGTCAAAAGGGGTTTGGGGAATATGGTGATTAGCACATCTGGAAAAATACAGAAAATTTTTTAGAATTCAGAAAATGTTATTGTGGGTATTCTAAAAATTGCCGTTAACTAACTTTACGTAACGACATCTCGATTTGCGTGTTGCCTACCAATAATGCGAAAAAATAGATAATTCCCAAGCAGGTTTTTACCCAGTTTATATTGAGTGTGTTTAAGAACTCTAACTGTGAAATAAGTAATTACTCAGAGCAATAAATGAGGTTCTTACACAACCAACGCGTCTGCCACCAATCCTGTAAGGCTTTCACCAAAGCTTAGTGATATCACTATCACGTGTTCTACTTTTTGCATAAACCATTCGTCATATAACTTGTTTTTCTCCAAGGAGTGCTTACATCAACACTTTCATAAGGTGGAAAAACATGTTTACGCTATGTCATCAATAACATTAGCTACTAAAAAGTAATTTTTCAAAGCACTTAATTATAATATTTTACATAAGCACCGCTATCTTTCACACGATAGTGTTGATATAATCTAAAGTACTTGTAAAAACAGATTGTATATTAAGATATTTATGGATTCATGATGTTTAAGGTAAAATCAGGGGTAAAAAATTGTTAAGCTAAGTGGAGAAAGGAATGGAGTTGCTCATAAATTTGGAAATTAGAGTGGAGCGAATGAATTGAAAATTTGATATTGAAAGCAAATACTTGTTGGATTTTACAAGTTTTTATGTTAAAACATCTTCCTATTTAAATTGGATGTGTCTTTATACCCTAGAATTTTCTTGCATTATCAATCCCATTTTGCATTTTAATCGCTTTTAAAACCATAATTTTATTAGAGACCTTATTGCATGAAATCCAACATTATCTTGAGAGACTGAATTAATACATAAATTTTAGCATTTACAAATTATGGTTTATTTTGTAATCAAAGGATATCTCGTTTTGGACAAGATTTTGAAACCAAATCAGTAAACAAAATATCTTAAAAAGTGGAAAGTGAATTTACGAGGACTTTCATCTGGTTCCATGTCAAGGTAGAGAGCCTGCATAGTTGGTACTTATGCTAAGTCATATTTTCTCATAAGATAGGATCAAGGACTGTAAACATCGTACTTAGTTTTGGTGTTTGAAATCTGTTATGACTTTTTGGACCAATGATTAGTGAATCATGACGATAGAAAACGTGGAGCTATGGGTTGCCACCACTACATCTCTGTCGGCAATGTGCTTTGCTTCTGCTAGTGATAAGAACACATTATGAAAATTAAAGCTGTGGTTCTTCTCTTCAGCCAGCAGTTTTCTGAGTCATGAGTTTTCATTCTTTAAGAAGACAAATCTAAATTTAATGGCTTTCTTGACGTTCTTTACTTTGCTTGCACCTCATGTAGTTAAAAAAATGTTTAAAACATGATTCCTTGGTTATGTCTATACATTTGAGACAGGCTTTGATTTTTTGGAATGAATTTGTCATAAACTCTGATAAATAAAAACAAAAATGGAAGAAATTGATAAACAATTCGATTCCAGCAGTTTTAATTGAGTATTTGAATATGTTTTCTGCCGCCTTATACGCTTTTTTACAAGCATAAGCTTCAAAACTGATAAAAAATTTAAGCTTTTAAGTATGCGCTATTTTATGTTCAGCAAAAAGAAAAATAATCAAACAAATGAACGATTTTGAACTGTGCATGAAACACAGGCTTTATTTGTATACGGAACACCGTTTACTTTGTACTTAGCTGATTGGTAATTTAGCTAATGTCAATTTTGTGTGATTTAAATTTCCGAAACTCATTTTCGTTCAAGATTAAAAGAGTACAACAAGCGTTTAGAGTAAAGTATAATTTTCCACTTACATCATAATGATAAAAGATAAAACGATAATGTTATCTTCGCATTTGCTCTTCGTGTCCAGCTTTGTACTATTATGTATCATCAGAATTGTACTCTACTTTCACGACGCTTCCTTTTTACATGGAGCTCTTCTTCCACGATGATGTACAATAAACACATTTTTCGATAAAAAAAACATCACATCTTTGTTGATAACAACATTGCATTATAGTAAATATCCTACATGTCTAAATGAAGGTTTTTAAGTTAGTGGCATATAGCCCCAAACTGTTTTTAACATTGAACAGTGTGAACTATAAAACCAAAATGCCGATAATGGTTTGTCTCAGATCGATTTGAAAGCAAGGTAAAAAGTCGCTTTGAATGCAAATGTAACTTTAAGAGGTGATAAACCATCACTTTAGAAAAAAATTGTAGCAGAAGAGTTATCGGCATCAGAAAGACATACTATCTAAAAGTTAGTGTCATGTGATAAACATCTTTTTCTATAAAATAGTCAATGTCATTCATTCTGGAACAAACAAGGTTCATTAAACGTTGAATACGTGGCACTAACGAGGAAACCTAACCTGCTAGATGGCTTTTGTTGAATCTCCATACTTGAACAAAATACATAAATTATATATTTTGTATTTGTTTTTAATCGTTCGACCCTATATTTAAAATTATGGATGATTTTTCTTTTTATTTCTTATCAGCCATTCCTATACAGAAGTTTTGACAAGTGGGTGCAACTTAAATTCACTAAAAACCTGGTTTTCATGAATTTTTGAGCAAACATTATATTTCTAAACCACAATAAAGTGAAGAGTAAAAGAAACATGGGCTTATTTTCTCGAGATTCAAATTTTAATATCCTGGTGTAGCGCTCAAGATTTAGTTAGCCATGGCACTTAAACTGTTTATAGCGACTTCCGAAAAAAGGAAACTTTAAACCAATTAGTATATTTGATTGACGTACGCTTCATAGAATAAAGATTATGTCATGAATGACTCGTTTCATGTACTTACATTGTGAGAAGCGATAACAGAAACGTTTGTGCAGGAGCATGTGATATGGATGATAAAAATGAGCAAATATATGTAATGTTGGAGCAAAAAAAATTAAGCCGTTTCTCATGGAATGAATTTTACACATGGCTAGCTACACAACAGTCTCTGGTGGGCACTTAGCCATTGTGTGGACAGTGCCCCCTCATTCGTTTTGAAAATTCTTAGAGTGTAAAACTAAACTTTAATTATGTACAAGTCCCGCAAAACTTTCTATTGGTTTTTGAATCCAAATAACATGGGATTAAATAATGCAAACGTTTTACTCTACAACTTCCCAATATATTTCAGGCTAAACCTTATCAGAAATACCGTAATGATAAGAGGATCAAGTTATTCACAAATAGCTTACCCATGACTACACTGCTCGATACGATGATTTTGTTTTTTGTACTTGAAATTGGGAGATGAGTAATCAGCAACTGCCTTGTGTCCTAATATGATAAATTTCTTGTGAAATACGCGTACGTTGTTGCTCACCAAGCTATGATAAGAATAACGACACGTACATGATGACGTGTCATTTAATCTTGTGACACATGTAAAAATCGAGTGGGCAATACATTTTTATTTCATTTTGGTTGCAGAACTACTCTTCGATTTTATTGCTTGATATTTTATTTTATTTTATTTTAAGTTGTATGTGAAGGTTTCAGTGTGCTTTTTGCTTCTTGAGTATCCTGACTAATTAAGTGAGTTATTTCTTATTCCAAGTAAGCTGTTTCATCAATTCCGGACTTGAATGTGATGTATCATAAAGCACTATTCTACCACCAAAATGGCTCAAGAAACAGGAGAAAGTACTGGTACTATATTTTTTAACCTCAAACTCATAGTTTCTGAAACTTCATATTGTTTACTTGATAAATACGTCAATTATTGAATTCATAGGTGCTCAATCCATCACCCCTCCAATAGAAGTGTTATTAGCTTCACCAATTTGTTGGAAGCCAACCAAAATACGAAAGTTCCTAATTGAATCCCAAGATTGTATCACAATACTGCCTCCTGCAGACCTCCAAAACTTTAAGAAGCAGTTAGACGACAGAGCAGTTTCCGCAGAATGTGGACTATGGCCAGAGAATGGAGACTGGGAAATTGTGGTTGGAGATGAACATTTTAAACTGTTCACAGAATTCAAAAAGAACCGCGAACTTGCTACAAGAAATGTTGATACCAAATCCGTTGTTGAGTTACTACGCGTGTTAAAAAACAAATACAATCATAGAAATGAATTTAGTAACGATAAAAAGAAGAAACTCGGGTGGTGGGAAACTAATGGAAAGAAAATGGAGTTTAGCGATCGCCTGTTTGTGAATTATTGGAATACCAAATTTCCGAACTTACTCCTATTCCTGTGGGACAGTTTCTACTGTTATCGGGATAAACTTGCTGAATACTATTTGAGTACTCTTTCTGAATACACTGGAAGTCGGTTTTTTGATAAGAGCTTTTTCCAGGAATTTCTTCATAAAGCATGCCAGCACCAACTTGATAAAGGTTTGCAGAATTAAGTTATCTAAATCTGAGTTACGATATCACATTTTAAATTTTTCATGAATCTTACTTTTAAGAGTTCATGATACATAAGATACATCTTTATGTCTAAAAGTTTTTATATCTTTTATATTTTATGGGGTGAGAGGTGAATTTTTGGGTACATAAATTTGAGTTTCGTTGCATTTTGATGCATGTGTATTGAATGTTAGTTCTTGTTAAAAGATTTTTAACATGTTTGTTTATTTTTCAGGTATGATGTACTCAAGATATTGCTCGGACTCATCAAGCTCCAAAGTAACTTTGGAATTTCAAACTCTGCCGAAGCAGTTAGTAGACTGGTTAATCTTCGGATTGGACTGTATGGAAATAGAAATGCATGACACTACAATTGACGTCACGTGGGGCGGGCAAAAAGGCATAAAGAAGACGATGGAAATTCAATCAGGATTTTCAACTGAAAGTTTGTCATGCTTCATTGTAGACATTTACACAGGTACTGATATGAACTTTGATCCAATTCAGGTTAACCTTATTAGAAGTGTAAGCAATTTATTGAGTAATAAGAAAATATTGGTGTTTACAAGTGGAACTGATGAATTTGCAAAAACCAAGGCAGCAAAAGATTTAGTAGATAATGTAAATAAGATTTTGCCTAAGGAAAGGGAATTTACAAGGGAACATATTACATTCAATGATTTAAGCAATGAAAGCAAGAAAGCTTTCAACTCATTTAAAGTTGAACTGCAGTCAAAGGAGTATAATATCGCTGACTTGATGCCAGATGATTGTGGTAAAAATTTATTTAAAAACCATCTTTTAAATACAGTTCTTGCCAAGAAGCACCTAGAAATATTCAGTGACCTTAAACTTGCTCCGGTTCCCCCAGCATACATTACTAGATACATAGAAAAATTATATATACTGCACATGAATTTTCTTTTACTTATTCCAAATGACCACGTGTGTGTAATTGTAAACTTGAATGATAACAATCGTATGAGTTTAATCCATACATATTTTCATATGCCAAAATTTAATCTTAAGGTTATGGAGAAAGTTAGTGACTTGAAAACTGTCCAGTTCAGTAAGGAGAAAAAAAATATTTTCATTGTTAAGAATGATGTAAGTGATGACGTCGTAATACGAAATACTGTAAAATTTGTGGTGGCTGCAGGGAATGAAAAAGTGGTTTTAATGCGCTTATTAGAGAATGGTCGTCTTCGACTGCTAGCTACAAACATAGGCAACCCGTATGAAACTTTCGAGGAATTATATATTAGGTATCCTACCGAGTTAGAGAGATTTAGGTACACCGAGCATTCGGTGAGCATTTGTGATGACGAAAATGAATATGAGGCTGTAATATTTATAGCTAATATGGCTGGGATGGGGAAGTCATGGTTACTCAAGAGTATAGGAAATATCATCAGTGAAAGTGTTGCAAACAGAGTAGTAATGCATTTTGAAATGAGTCAACTTGTCAACTCCATTCTGAGAAGGGCAGACAGTGTGTCTAAGCTAACATTGTCCAATATAGTGGCAGGAATGAGCGATATTTTGTCCCCGAGAAACGACCTAGAAAAGAAACTTCTTGATTACTGGTTTTTGTACATGATACCCATTAAAGTTCGATTTGAAATAATGCTTGATGGCCTGGATGAAGTCAGTGGCGAATTCCAGGATTTTGCTTTTGAGATTATCAAAGCACTGCGCGACTTAAAACCATTAATTAGAGTCTGGGTATCCGTTAGAGATTACTTGCTTCCCAAAGTCAACGAAGATTTTGGCTGCTTTGCCTGTAAACTTGTTCCTTTCAATAAAAAAGAACAGAAGGCAGCACTTGTCAAGCATTGGAGCCATTTTTCTACTGTAAACAAATATAATATTGACGAAGAATATTTGAGAAACTGTGCAAAGTTTTGCTTGAAAAATTACTTTCTCCCTCAAACTTCCAATATTGTTGGAACACCATTACAATGCCAAATGCTAGCTGAGGTATTTGAGACATCTTTGGTAGAGAAGAAGGTCATTGAAGCCCAGTTGTCCCTAAATAAACTTTATGAGCTGTTTGTAAATCGGAAGTTCGAAATATTTTTAAGATGTAAGCTGGAATTACAAAGCAAAAATCCGGCTAAACTGGCAAAAGTAGAGAATGATTGGGAAAGTATATTAGAACGTATTCACACTTATTTAGCAATCAAACTTATTTCTGGCGACAAGCGGGCTGATAGATTCAAAACTCACCTCATACAAAAGAATATTTTGGAAACTGTTTTAGATATAGGCATAATACACAAGCTTTACCCATTAAAATTCTTTCATCACACAATTGCAGAATATTTTATCGCGAAATTTTTGTATAATGTATTGAATCATAATGACTTGTATTCAAATATACCACAAGAAGATATTGAGAACTTTGTTTGTGGTTATGTTTTTCAAGAACCTATTTGTCAGGATAATCGTTTTAGAAACATATACCACTATTTTAGTGCAATGTGGAGGGAAAGTACCACTGAGAGGTACGAGGAATGTAGGGGGCTAATTGAGTTTGCACAACATTTTCAGTCAATCCCGGGCGAAAAAGAAAAACCAATTATGTATTTGGTGCTTCAGCCTTTTGAAAATTCATTCACAGTCAAACGTACTAGATACTATAATCTAATAAGTAGTCACGTGCTACTTAAAACTTCCTCCAAATATAAATATGCCTGTATGGCAATGCATCTGGATGACTGTAATTTGAAAGAATACAAGAAAATGGTGGAAAATGATCAAGACTTTGGTTGTAAATACTGGCAATATTTACCACAATGCAATTATTCAAGATATGGTGTACTCCATTTAATTATAAAAGGGGTTTCTTTTAATAATGGTATAGAAACTACTCTTTCCACTCTCCACGAAGTTGAGTCATTCATACGGACAGTAGTCAGAATTGATTCAAAGCAATTAGAAAAAGTTGACCGTGAAGGAAACACGCCACTTTTGCTACTTCTTTACTACTATAATTTTTTCTTCAGAATCGAACACATCTCGAAATTTCTGTTGAAATTAGTATGCATATTTGTAACGGATTTTAAAGCAGATGTTTGCGTGACTAACTACAAGAACAACACGCTGTTACATAGGAAAAAAGTGCATCATGATGAAAAAGATAAGGCTGCTGTTCACTGTTATATTGTTCTGTTAAAATATTTCATGGAAAGGGGTTGCACTACTGACACAATTAATCAAATTAATAATGATGGGGATACTCCACTAATGAATGTCATCAAGCACTTTGGCTCGAAAGTATTGTCGAAAGACTTTCTCCAGGCATTTCACAAATATGGAGCAAAATTTAATGCATGTAGTGAAAATGGCACAGCTCTACATGTCGCCATTAAAAATGGATGTAGCTTGTCATTTATCAAAGAAATTGTTAGACTTGGAGCTGACATATCAGCAGTAAACAAGAATGGTCAAACGGCATTACACATGGCTGCAGTAATGTTGCGACCTAAAGTTGCCAAATGGTTGGTTGAGGAAAAGAAAGCTGATGTAACGACTAAAGACAATTTTGGCAAAACGGTGTTTGACTAGGACTTGTCTCAAAAACTTTCTGAATTACATTTTGTTGAATAGGATTTAGCTTTAATTTTATTCAAGTCCCCTTTGCAATATTTGCGCTTTAAAATGAATACTAATGATTTTGGTTTTTAATTTAAATCAAGACTAAAAATATCATTAAAATTTTAATAATAGAAGATAGATATGAGAGCAAGCTTTGCTGGAAATGCATGTTTTTCTGGTTAATTATATAGTCAAGTAATTAAAGTAATATCCAGTATGATATTTATAAGATCATACACTTGAATTTGTATGAGCTGTAGAAGACATAATAGAATAAATTTTGTAGGGTAAAGTATGTGAGCTTTACATTTAAAAATCTTTCATGCAATACAATTTTTTTAGATAAAAAATTATTTTCCTGTCTTCAGTAATTAAAATAAGAAAATATTTGCACCTTTTTGTCACGAAAAATTATATCCTATCTTACGTCATATTAAAATATTGCAACACTTAATAAGTAACGGGTTTGAGTAAATGATCAAGTAATTGTCTTTAGTTAAGATTCGTTACATTCTTTACCTGCTTTTATGTTTATTGTATTCATTGTGAAATTTAATCTGTTCTTATCATCACAATTTAGTACTCAAAAAGAGAAAATGTGACGATTTTTAGTGCATTTGCCTTTGCATACGTGAGTATTTACAGTGAAATGATTCATTCAAGAAATATAGTATGGTGAAAAAGTCCGGGTTCGGTCAAATGATTCAAATCCATTTGAATCAACTACCATTTGATTCAGACATAATGATTCAATGTGCCTTTTGAATCAATAGGTCATAAGATTCAATTACTTTTTGAATCAATGTCATTTTGAATCAAACTAACCCAAAAATCTAAACTAGTCATGACAAGCCATGAGCGAAATTACGTAGATGAA
>JAQIXX010002513.1:0-24108 GCA_034700605.1 Willowsia nigromaculata | reverse complement strand
TGTCTCAGAAACGGAAGCTGGGCATTTACCAACGAATCGGATTATGTGGAGTGCACTGACTCTTTTGAGTTATATCTGGATGGAATTGTAAGTTTATGATTAAACCTTAACGTAATTGAATCATACCACAGCTTTGTTAAAGATTCAATCTAGTTTTGATTTGGACCTCTGAAAAATCTAATCTCGACCGATTTTACAGGAAGAGGACGACGTTTTAGTTCCAATGGTTCATCATATGCTATTCTTTGGGTCAATTATTTCTCTTATTTGTCTGGGAATATCGCTGGCCATCTTATACTATTACAGGTATGCAAAATGTGCATTATTATTTATTAGAAATGCATAAAAAGATAAATGCAAACTTCAGGAAAAAACACACCATTTGTGACATCCTTGAGAAACATCATAGAAAAGTGAGAAATAAACAAACGAGTTGGAGTAGACATGCCCCTATTATCGGCATAGCCTTCAAACATAAAAATTCCTCACCGTCAGTTGCGCATAAAAAACCTTTCAATAGAGTCACAGATTTAATCGAGACGTAGCTGGAGTCCTTTTTGTAGAAAATATTAAGCTTTCCTCTTGTGTTTACATAGTCTTCAAGAAATGAATGATACTATTATATTTTATAATATTTGATCTTATTAGAAGTCTCTGGTGCGATCGGGTTACTGTTCGTGTTCATCTGATGCTTTCTCTGGTCATTCGATTTGTTCTCATGTTCATCATCACAGAGCCATTTGTCATTGGTCACAGTAGCAATTACAGAGATGTGGTAAGCTATATTTTTAAAAATATTAAAGGTATTTGATGCTACAGTTGTATTTAGTTTGTGTCCTTTGGTAACGTAGAACATTCTTTGTGAGTCCATTTTGGTGGTTTACTTGTACTCGACATTTGCTTCGGTGAGCTGGATGTTTATTCAAGGATTGTACTTGACGTTTTCACTGACAGTTGGCGGAATACAGATTGGTAGTTGTTGCCAACTTGCGATTTATTATAGCATTGGATGGGGTACGTTGAGATTTATTTGTGTGGGATGCACATTTACGTAGTAGGATATTTCAATTGCAAGTTTTTATATGTGTCTGGCAGGTGTCCCAGCACTCTTTGTGGTGGTCTACGTTATTTTCATGTCATTAAAGGAGCAAGAGAGCTGCTGGAAAGGATATTCGGAGATGAAGGAAATTTGGATTCTGATGGGTCCTATGACATTCGAACTTGTGGTTAGAATTTGATGTTTACCTTAAAATAACAATGTTGACCTTCATGACCTTGGTAACATAGCAGAACAATGAAATTTAGGTGAACGGTTTATTTCTCATCAATATTTTACGAGTACTTCTCAAAAAGGTCCGGAATTCTCAGTCGCGTCCAGATTCCTCTCAAATTAAGTATGCTTTTCATAACAAAATAATGTTCTTATACTGCTGCTTTGTGACTGTAGCTATAATTAAATACATTATATCGGAATTCTAAACAATTTAGGGCAGCAGTGAAAGCAACAGCAGTTCTTTTCCCGGTACTTGGCATGAACAATCTTATTTTGCTTTATAACCCGGGAGGTGATTACAACAAGTATTTTGTCACCCTGAATACTTTCTTTTCATCCACTCAGGTAATAAAAGCCTACTAATTTAGTAAAATAAAAAATGTTGAAAGATTTGCTAGTTTGCATTGTCATAAAATTTTTAATCTGTTATTTGTTATGAATCCCTTTGTATTCATTATTACAGGGAATCTTTGTTGCTATTGTGTACTGCTTTACTGATAAAGATGTTCGAAATACGATTCAACGCTCAATTCAAAGGGAAAATGCTAGAAGAAACGGAAACCTGAATCCAACTCGGAATAGATTTCGCTCACCGTTGACCATTATAATTGAAAAGTTTACGGCTCAACGGAGCAATCAAGCTGGAAGCAATGTGTTGGAAAGCGCTGTGTAAAAAGAGAAGAAAAAGAATCATCTCTTGTTCTGCAATATACTTGTTTACTGGAATTTTTGTATAGGTATAATTCGATAAAATGCGTAAATAATAGAATTTACTAGATTTATAAATATTTGTAATAAATATAATATTTATGTATGTATATTTACGACTTTTAACAATGAAGAATTAATTAAAGATCTGTTTTTGAAGCAGGAATGCAAACAGTTAATTATTGTACCTTGATTTAATGAATACATACATACATACGAAATTGTTCAACTTTTTCTATTGGATTTGCAAATAAACTCATTATGAGCCACACTTTTGTAGTACAGTCGTGTTTTTAAGTTTGAATAAATGAAGTTTAATATCATGATTCATGTCACAAAATCAGAATGCCATACGATGCGAGACACGAGACTTAGCATGCATGAGTGGAAAATTTCGTTTATGAAAAAAGTTCTCTCGGTATTAGCTTCTTTGTGGAGGCTCTACAATTTCAAGCAACTAGATAGTCAAGGTTTCGCTTGAGTTTTGCTGGTTGAGTTGGACCATGCATCTATTCAGTTAGTGTACTTTAATTGATGCTTTCTCTTTCAAGTGGTATGGGGTCTGTAGTATGATGAGAAGCCAGAAGAATGTTTCGTTTTATGTACCACTCAAAGTCTGGTATTACATTAATTGCCTGTAGTCAAGTATTTCCGAATGGCTTCCTCAACAATACCCTGAAAATATTTATAGGGCCTTTTCATATCAAGGATGATTTTTGCTGAATTTTGAAACATACAATAATAAAACTATTTGGAATAATACTATAATCACTACAGTATATATTTATTCCACATTTAGTTCAATCGGAACACGGATAATGACTCAATGCAGCAGAGAATGAACACTTCATGATGAAATATTTTCCATATAATGAGTCACGAGGTACTTGACGTCACTCCAGTCTGTTTTAAGTTTCTCAGGCTTCTTTATAAATAACCAACTGTTTTCTTACTCAACGTTATCATAAGTGACTACTCACTACTGGTTTAAGATTCCTGCATCACGAAAAACTGGAAAGGTAGAGTTTATCTTCGTTAGTGGAAGAACGTGAATGAATTTCTTTCAAATGTATGAAATTATTGGATTAGTGTTGAACTCCAACTTTTGGAGATTTTTAATCAGAGTATTTTTTTCTGAGCACGTCCTTATTGTTACAGTGTTATTGTATGTTACAGTTTCCAATGAATGGAGAAAACTTACTGCTAGGATAGTACTTAAGAATATTTGAACTTAAATTCTGTGTATTGTAAAAGGTATCATACCTTTAAACCTATTATTTTTTTTTAATCTTCAGTTGTTGATATTGATCATTGATGAAAAGTTTTTGAATAATACCACGTACGTTGAGAACACGTTCAGTTTTTTCTAGTAAATTGTGATTCTAGACTGCTGGGAAAGTGTGTCCTATTTTTAGTTCAAAAAAATTTAAAATAGGACAAAAATGTCCGAAAATGTAAGCAAAAATGCTAAAATAGGACCACATATGCACAAAAATCTCTAAATATGTATGTCCTAGGACATAGGACACAAATGCTCAAAACAGAACAAAATTTGACAAATATGCAAGCATGAAACGATTTCTTTCTACATGATTCATTCACATGCCAAATGATTTTGTGGTAGGTGAAATATTAAAGAATAGGACAAATCCTAAAATCTCGTTCTCTGGTAATAATAATAAAAAAGTGAGTATCATTTTGTTAAGAAGGTTTTAAACGGGGGAGGGTGAGAATTGCAAGATAAAGTAGAGTAGAAAATGTTATTTTGGTTGTTAAATTGAAAACATTTTTGTTTGTTCTGATGTTTTTGATAGCGAGGGAAAGGGTTGCAGAAGAAAGTGTTTTTTATCATTATCTTAAATGCTTTATGGGATAAGTTAGTGCTGATATGAGAGTAGTAGCAAAATGGCAGCATTTACTCCCTATGACGTGTCATGCTATTCATTTACAGTACACTCCCCCAAAAGCTCCCCGCACCCTCAGCTTCTAACCCTTTCTGAAGAAAATTAAGAGATTGTTAGTTTAAAGCGTATCCTAACAAAAAAATGCTACAATTTCCTTCAAGTCACATTCACATAGGAGCATATTGTGGCCAATTAAGTAACACTGTTGTTGAGATGTAAAGCTCTAACACAAGGTGTGGGAGGAATTCAGGTGGAATCTTGTGTTGATTTAGATAACCATAACTAGTCATCATCATCGTGAATAGTCATAATGATAATGCCAAGTGGTTCAACACAATTTAGATAAAAATTCATTACACTTTATTATTTCGTGGTAGTAGCTTCCTTCTTCAATCGTAACCTCTCATCTTAAACCAGCTCCCACTAACAAAAAACTCCATGCAATTTCACGCAATGACATATCAACGTAAATAGTGTGATGGTGCAAGTGACTCGATATAAAGTTCAAGTTGAACGGTAAGTTCTTCCGATG
Source organism: Willowsia nigromaculata (assembly GCA_034700605.1). Taxonomy (NCBI): domain Eukaryota; kingdom Metazoa; phylum Arthropoda; class Collembola; order Entomobryomorpha; family Entomobryidae; genus Willowsia; species Willowsia nigromaculata. The sequence continues at coordinate 19,691 of JAQIXX010002513.1, read as the reverse complement.
TGTGTTCGCTTTGTTATCGCTGTCAATTTGAAGTAACGAAACCAGTTCAAAGACATGTTGATTACCCACGAAGATATTTTTACGGATACACAATGCAAAATACTTGCGTAGATTTGCATACGAAACGAACTCATTGAAATGTTGAGAGGATTAGAAGCGGAAGTAAAAAATGAAACCAAATGAAGTCAAGATTATCAGTAACGACGGAAATATCGAGAGGGTGTAATAAAAACACGATAAAAACATGAGACATTCACTAAAATTTACAAATTACAAACTGCGTCACACGTTTCACAAAATGTTAAAATTATGCGTGTGTGGTATAATTCTTGTGATTTATATTGAGGCATTAGTATTTTTTATGAGTTGGTAATCTCCGCGGGTAATATGTCGGCATAAGGCATGAGCCAAGAAACTAAATCCAGCAAAAATATGAAAAATGCAATTTGAGTGCATCTCTGTGCATCTTATTATGAAATATAGTTACGATTATCCAATGATTGCATTGCTTGCTCTCTGTAAATGAATCTAATATCTTATCGTTATACCACCTGCAAGTATGTGAAGATAAACTCTTCAGAGATTTAGAAACTGATAAGTGGATCAACTACTTAAGAATGAATGAGCTTAACTTTCTTTGCAATAGTTTATTTACATGATTTAAAGCATGAAGTAATGCGACAGAAAAATTATTGGTTATGATACTATAATACGTACTCGAAATAATATAATATTGAGAATGCAATTGGCTCGATTGAATCTTTAGCTTTCTTCTTGTAAAGATATTGCCATATTGCTTTAAATTCTTGTTTTCCTTTCACATCAATCATAAGACCAAAAAAATCCAGCAGATTCTCTTGCGTTCTTTGCACTACAACACTTGGCATTAGAATCAAGTGGGGAATGCATCAAAATGAAAGTGTTCGAGTTGTTTTTTAACTAAACAACGACAAGTATTAAGAAACCATAAAAAGTGAGCATTAGAAATGGCAGTCTAAAGATAATATTCTCACGGTCTTTTTGTTATTTTTCCAGTCGTAAACGAGAATGGATATTAGTGGGATCCAAGAGTGTTGGGAACTGGAACTGACATTTTCTACACACGCTTGCATTGCGAGTTTTACAACTCTTCTTTAAAACCAAACCAGTAAATTTTTAAAACTTTTCATTCTTGTAAAAACAAGCAAAACTTGTGAGAAGAGTCAGTGCCTACTTATTGCTGTCACCCATACACACACAGAGTATTAAGCACAATATAGTCAATGCTTATTGCTCAAATATATGTATGTGGGAAGATGTGGAAGAGGGTGCCAAAGAATTATCGTCATTTTGTTTGATTCTCATTGTTATCACTTGCAACTAGAAATAGTATTGATAACTGCATAAAATTCATTACTTTTTATGGCATTAAATACTGATTGACTTTCACAACTTGACATTTTCTGTTTTGTCAGGAATACTGGGCTTTCATCTATTAATTAACGTTAAACGCTGTGGTAAAAAAAATATTATGCGGCTTTGAAGTTTTTTACAAAATCGAAAACTCAATTGTTCAAGTATTTGTACATCTTGTTCTTATAGTTCTTACTACCTAGTTTGTGTTTTTCCAGGGAAAATTTGCAGTCGAGAAACACCCACGCAAAAAAGGAAAGAAAAACACACGCACGCGACAACAAAGCACGTTCAAATTTCACAATGCCTGCTTTTTTCAACTTTTATTTTTCAAAAATATAAAGATAATTTATGACCATGGTAGAGATGAGAAAAGATGTTACTGTAAGAAGTATGAAGTAATATACAGCACACAATTCAAATTAAGTACATTTAAAGTATATGTCCATAAAAACCATCTGCTCAAGGAAGACAACGCGTCAGCTAGTTATGGATCTCTTTTTTCGAAGAGTGATATTACTTTATGATTGAATTAGCATAAAGCACATGGAAGTATTCACAAATCCCGCATAATGGACAATAGTAAACACCTGCTTAGGATATTTGCTCAATAAATAAAAATGTTATAGAAAACGGTTGGAAAAATTACAATACAATCAAGTGGTAGTCGCATCATAATCATAATCATCGTCGGGTTCACACTGTGCTCCTATTTGTTCCCTGACACCTGCCTTCATGACGGCTAGGAGCGAAGTCTGCATATTAACAAAACCCAGTTAGTTAACTACAAATAGTTATTCAAGGTTAAAAAAGAGAAGCGAGATGCATAAGTGTTCTGGTCATATTTTTCTACAATTACAAATAAAATCTTTTCCAATTCTTTCCTCCTACACTTATATGTCATATCCACACAAAAAAGTTCATCGCTTTCGCTTTTTCTTATGAATGGTTCGTAAGTGTATATAGTGTGGTAAGTACGGTAAAAATGAATTGATGGTCCGCATCACGCCGCGGCGCTTGGATCTCTATGCAAGTTCGTAAATGTCAAAGTCTTAACGAGCCAACACGAGTTTATACGCATTTCCATAAATTACTAGCTGACAGACAGGATGGCAGACACTCGCAAAAGAAGGAAAAAACTTGAAAATCCATGATATTGCGCTGCGTGCAATGGACCGAAGAGCAAATACAGAACAAATACCATAATGTCTGTTTATTCATTCCATAACAATATTTTTTCTTTTCGCCTAATTCCGTTTTTGGGATTTTTGACAGGAAGACAGGTAAGCAAAAAAATCACCAAAAATGGCAAAGGACATTAAAAATGTCACTGGAAAAATGGAATTGATGAAAGCACACAGGTATGCAGTATGCACATATACAAGCACATGCGACTGCTGGGATTGGATATAGATTTGACCAAAGTTATGATTCTCCTATTATGCAACATGCTAGAAAGTTACGAATTAGAACTACTACGAAGGAATTTAAAATAATATGGTTCCTTTCATACTGAAATAACCAATGTCATTTGGATCTCTGATTCATAATCTTTTACTAAGAAAAATGCACAATTAAAATGAAAGAACAAATCGTTTTTGTAAAGTAGACACAGAGTACGATTTAGCTACGACTGGTGAGTGAGAGGAAAAATTTGTTTATTGCTGCTTAATTGCTTAACAAACGAAAAATATAACAACGTTTATCACCATAATGCAAAATAACATTGAAGATTATACTAAAAACTTTATTTTAGATGCATACATGCAGCTTGATCTTGATGATCTAATCAAGCTTACTCCATGGATTACATCATAAAACAGAGGAAACGTCTGTCTCCAGACCTGACGCCATGACGGATTAACTCTCCAGCACCTGCCAGGGATTAGGAAAGAAATCTTCCCTATTCTCTGGCATGTGCTGGTGACAAACATTCATCTTAACTGTAAAAACGTCAACATACGTTTTTAAATTTACTGGGGCACTATTTACGCGTGTATAGTTATCATGAGCATATTTTACATTATTAATACATAATGGACACACATTCCACTATTATGAATCATTTCACATGAAATAATGATCCCAAATACAACGAACTTACGATACGATATTTTTCAAAACATCTATTCTTATTTGCAATGGTCCATATTCATCGGAGACGCAATTCTGTCCGATAATTTGTAATTTTTCTATTGCGTTGAAACTTACTACGGCTTCCGTTGTTGGGCAGAAAAAGAACAATTTTTCTTATGAGAGTGGGACATGGGACATGAATAAAGAAAAATCAACGATTTGATTACATAATGAAAAATATTATGGCTAATAAATGATAAACCATGAGCCACTTTTCACATTATCTGCACATTTGCTGTGCGCATTTTCCAACCAAAAAGATAGCATGCTTTTCAATTTATCACACTATTTATTTATCAAGATATGTTTCAATGTGTAAAAATATGGCACACATTTTCGTATAAACACCATACATGCTCTGTCTAACTCTGACTACATATATTCCAGTTTCTATTTTCTAATAATAAATATCTTATAATAATTTCGTCTTTCTCAAGTGTCGATTTATGAATATATCATGACAAATGGATAATACAGATACTTAAGATTGTGACAGCTTCCTAGACAAAAAATGCATAAAATAATGATTTAATCTACACTAATATGCCAAAAGTTCGATATTATTGTGGCCCAAAGATTTACTTTAAGATGCCGGAACGGCATCCCGTCGATATAAATGCTTCATCAGCCTTCTATTCAGAGAATTTATATTTTAGCGAATTAAATTCAATAGATCCTCTAATATTACAACGCATTATTCAAATTATTGAAAAATATGGTAATGTCATGTTTCACTTCATTCCACTGTGTAATCTAATCCGCTGCGCTGTTAGTAGTACTTTTTCGCATAAAAGCAATACTCTAGTGTCCCACATTAAGTCTACCCTAAACCAGCACAACAAAAACAAATCTTTCTAGCGAATCTGATGCGCATCTGTTACGTTTCATGTTTCAGCAATTTTCGGTACTAATATTATTGAAGAAACCTTAGCTATCCAATACAGTTCGTTTGCTTGCTGTAAAGTAAGCGTGAATCATGAATGTGCATAATATTGTTCCACCTTTTATTCCCAAATTTCGCAAGAAGATAAAAGAAGAAAAACAGTATTCATTTTTCCTTGTGATGAAATAATGACGATAATATAGTTATATACATACAAAACCGAAAGAAGAAGCCAAACCACTGTTGGTACTCATTTTTATCAAACATTCTTTTACCGTATGTAAAGGTTCCACTATAGCAAGTACAATGTGTCTACTCCTACTAGTGCTGATGATGACGATATTTTTTTATAGATGTGGATGCCTCCTCAGCCAAAGATTGATTACCACTGGCGTCGTCAGTCATCCATCCTTCTCTCTTATTTTCCCTCCTCTTCTCCATGATATCGGACTTCTCAATTCCGCTCCGCTGAATAAGACGCTGAACTAGTACCATACCTACTGCCAACCACCTACTTCCTTCTGCAGTAGTAAAACTAAACACAAGACTAAATCAAGCTGTCATGCCTCTCTCTCTCATCGTCTTTCACTCTCTTCTACATAGGTAGCTAGACAATGTTTCAGTCAACCAAAAAACTATGCCTTTCTTATCTTCATTCGAGCGCCCATTTTTACTCGCAAGAATGCCACCACACTTTCCAAAACTGCATATACACACCTACAAGATGCTTGCTATATGGATAATATTTGGCTTGGCAAAACCATTCTTTCTCTTCATTCTCAACATATGATGATCATGATCACGCAGTAGTGGTGTGTGTGTATAAATGTAAAAAAGTGAAAGAGTCAAGTCAAGATGACTAAAAAAGAAAACGATGAGCAGGGAGAAAACATTTTGCCATCAGCAACTTGCTCTCTTTTTCTCTTATTTTTCATCGTCGACTTCCTTGTCTCATCACTTGGGATGGAGAAAAAAAAGGAAGGTAAGAGAGGAACGAACACAAAACAAGCATGTTTTTTCAGAGTGATCATCAAAGTGAGTACTCTAAAACTACTAGTTACATTACCAATGAGAAACACGTGTAGTAGGGAAATGCAAAGACTCTCATGTTATATGGCAAAGTAGTAAAAGTTTTTCACTGCCAAGTTAGCATATATCTCAGGTCCACCGGAAGAATTGCAAGATTTTCTGCAACCTCATCATCATCAATTGGTTCTCCAACTTGTACTCCTAGCACCCTCATCAAAACATCACCAAGTGTTTTTCCAAGAAAGGATCCTTACAGTAATGGCGAGGACAAGAAACAACATCACTACCACTCCTTTTACTTCCTCGTTTCTAAGAAAATTGCTTACACCCATGCTTTTATATATTTACAGACTTTCTTGGCTTAACTTTAAAAACTCAGCTTTTCCTGGAAAACGAAAAGTAGGCATATCATTACATTTACTGGAGCTTTTCTCTACAATATACTTCACTATTTGTCCAGATTTTGGGTATCCACCATTGAAACAACTTATTTTCTCTTTAATGACTTCCTCGTTTTCTACCTTTACCTCGCGTTTCCTATTCCAAACAAAAAAAACTTCTGGAAACGTCTCCAGACATCCTATTCTTCTCTTCCCAATAAAAGGCTGAGGAATAAAAGGAGACATTATTTATCTCGCATCGTATTATATTCTCCCTGTATATTATACTGTGTTCCTCTTTGACAGCCAAGCAGGTCTGCTATGGTTTAAAAATCACACACAACTCTACGATATCATATTATTATGCGTGTGATAGTATTCCCTCTTGTCTGTACACATTTTGCTCACATTGTTATCCCCGCTTTCAAAGTCGTCGACGTCGACATGATGATCATCATCATCAGTTTTTTCCATCGCATGTATCATGGAAAATGTGGCTATAACGGCTTTATTTTCATTTTTTAAAACGAAATCCACTACACTGCAATGAAGATGATTATGATGATATGATCGTACACTTTGAAAGTTTATTCATAATTTTCATCGTCCTCTCTTCCTCCACAATAGCAATACCATATGCAACCAGACATTCATCATCAACATTTTCTCGTCCCGACTGTGGGAATATAAAAAACCCAAAAAAGAATAATAAATATATACACACACATTCGTTTTTTTCTCGTGTTGATTTTTTCCCTATTTGACTGTCGACAAAACGCCTATATAAGCCATACTGCTGCTATTAGATGCACGCTATCATCTAAAGAATAAAAAACGGAACAACTGTTCTTCTTCCTTTTCTTCACGCGCGGATTTGTGTAGGCAGCAGGAGCAACAGAAAAGGATTGAATTATCATCATTTACTTAACTGGATGCTCATCATTTTTATAGGAAAGGGAAAAACTTTAATTTTTTGGGTGCATCCTCTTTCTTTGCTTTTGCTTCGAAGAAAATGTGTGCGTATTATTCAAGTCAATTGAGTTATTGAGCTATTATCATTTCCCAGAGAATATAAACTCGGCTCCTTGTTCCTCTTTTTGTGTGTGCGTCTCCTCGTTTTTATGACCGTGCAAGAATCCTCAATAAGTCAACAATTTAAAAGAAGAATAAGAATAACGAGCAAAAATAAAGGAGGAAAGTTTATTGCGGAACAAGTTGACTTGAAAAATAAAGACGTTCATCCATGCGGGGTGTCATCGTCATAATGTTTTGTGTTAGCATTGCTTGATGCATTGCATGCATTCCTTTTTTTCCCATGCTGCATTTCTTCCTGTGTATTTGTGAGTTTTTTTTGGTTGTAAAAATGTAAATTTTCAAGATTTCTTTAAAGAAAAAAGTTTTTCTTCAAACTGTTATTCTTTTTTATATTGTTTGTGGTTGTTTGTGTAATTTCAACTTGGTGGAGATGGCGTATGTATTGTCTCCTAAAATAGCCAATGTAAATATGTGCAGCAGGAAGCCAGGAAGAGAAGATCCCTCTACTTTTTGAATGTCTTGTTTTACATGAAACAATAAGAACTCCACTTGCAATAACAGCAACTTCAGTTGTGTGTTGTGTCTATAGAGCAGAGCTATTTGAATATTTTATGTTTGAGTCTCAGTTGTAAAAAAGTATTTTGCCCTCTTGATTTTTGTAAATCTTTCATAATCACATGAACTTGAGACTATGGAAGAAGAAGCAAACCTATTTATTCTGGCGGCACAAAAGTCGCCTCGTCTATAAAAATCAGGGAATGAAGAGGAAGGCAATAGTCGTTCTCAACTTCTTGTCTTTGCGCTACTGATGACAATATTTAGTTTAGTTGGCATTGCCTGAAAAAAAACGATAGACTACGGTATCCGTCCGTAGACTCTATGAATGTGCGTTGGGGTTGGAATACGGAAATACAAATATTATGGGGGAAACCTGCAAAAGTGGTGTGTTATAACTGCCTTAGAATTTCTTCGGTTTATTATGTATCTTGTGACGACTTTGAATTGCATTATTATGGCAGAAATAACATACGTACGCACATAAAAAAGTAGAAGATGAATCAGTAATAGCGAGAGGGGGATGAGAGCACACGACCAGAGAAACAAACGGAGGAATGTACGAAACTTTTTTCTTGTAAACTTGCCATAAAAATTCATTTTTGAGGGTAGTGGCGTTAGTTTTGAAACGGGAGATTTTCGGAGGGAAATGTATGAAGAGAAGCAAACCAAATGGAATTTCTAGTTCTTTATTTTTCTTAGAGTGATCTGCTGCTGGTTCAAATGTGACTGCAGTGCAGTGCATTTTCTCAAAGTATTACAAGCAGTCCCTGGGCTGATTGAGTATGTTGTGGCCAACTGTCTCCTTTTTTTACTTTAAAAGGACATGGAATGGGATTTTTATGTCAACTGTGTGGAAACGGCTGAAGAAACAGAGCTTGAATTCGATTCTAAAAATTCAACTCATGTCTTTAACAACCAGTAGGATCTCCTCTCGCAGTGTTTTTGCTGGTGGTGATCATAAGCTGTTGGTTTGTATGGATTTTAGCCAGTATTTGTCTGGTTGTCTATCTAATGTACGATAAGATGGCAATGAACGAATAAAAGCAGTTTCTCTTTTAGTTTTGTCATTAGAACTCGTTATGCATAAGATCATCTTATGTAGGTATTCATATACCAAAACCGCCAATACACACATCACCAATAGTAGATTATTCATATAATTACCTACTTGCCGAGGTACTTTCACCCTTATATCAAGGAAATAGACATGGACATGGAGAGCATTCTCATTCTGGCAAATTCGGCGTCCCGAAGGAGGCAAAGAGGAAGTGAAAACTTAAAAGCAGCTCAAAAAACTTTTCCCCTTTTGTCTCACCCTTTAAAGTAGCAACAAGACCCCACCAGAAACATTGCACATTTGTCTACATTATAGTACTCCCAACATAAACTCACATTGCACATTCCAAAACTATGTCTATCCATTATGAATTGTGTTCCCCAATCTCCACGTGCATATATATTATATTTCAACCCCTACTGCATCTAAAACAAACAGATATTTTGAGGTGCGTAATGTAGTTGTTTCCTTCCCGTTCTCTTTTCATTGCTCATCCCATGACTTGAAAATATAAACACAAAAACCAAATACGCACTTACTTTCCCTCGTGTGTCCTGACATTATTGTACTCTAAAAGAAAATATAAAATATCATTTTACTTTTCCATTGACATACATAATAATAGTAATAAAAGTTTTCTGGGGAAGAGGTGATGTCTTTAGTGTGGTTGGATGATTCTGGTGGTGTTTCACAAGATAAACTTTTTACCCCTGCCACATCTCAACCATCCTCTTTCTCAATCCAATTCACCAAGAGTATTTTCTCCATTCAGTGAAACAAAACAACAATTATACTTGTGTGTATGTGCTAAGTAGTTTATGCACACTGTATTGTTTTCTCGTGGAGAGAAATGGAATACATTTGGATTACACTTTTGAGAAAAGAAACGTTCGCAGTGAAAGGGACCGAATATTTAGCCAATGTAGCGCATTCATTCATATCACATCATGGGAAAACCTTGGCAGTAAACGTGTTTGTCTATGAATACCTACGCGCACTACTTTATATGATATGATATCAAAGTACAATTATTTGCATAAAACTAGCAGCTCAAACTCGAAAACTAACGAATGCATGGAGAACAATAGGACTCCAAGGAAAAGATGAAGCCACCACGACGACCGCCACCATCTCCACCACCATTGAAAAAGAAGACAATAAATACTGAAGTTACTAAACCAGTGTAATATTAACAACAACAAAACAACTTGAAAATTGAGGGGAAGCAGAGCAGTAGCGTCGTAGCACTTCCAAGTTTCATAGTTTCGTACCCAAAAAACTTGCTTAGTTTTACTTGCCGTATCTCTCTCCACTTTATTTCTATTACATTCCCAGAGACGATGAAGAAGAAAGAAGAGAATGAATGGTCTTAAAATAAACTCTTCGTCGACTGAGTCGGAGAAAGGGAGAAAGTACATGAATGTAAATCCTTCTTCTTCTTTCTCCTTTGTAAAAAGTTCATCTAACCGTATACTCATCATTATCATTATTATTATCAGAATTTCACTAAATGGTATGTAGTATATTATCAGCAATATTTTTGGAGTACAGGCTATACCTACTTTACCTACCATCACATAATCACATCCACCGCCAGAAAATGAGTTATGTAAAAAGCTTGACACCAAGATTACCCACATGCCGAAAAGAAGGGGAAAGAATTTTCCAAGAAGGTACAACAAAAACAACACACCAAACTTGCTCCCTATTTATTTTTACTTTGGCCAAAAAAGTAGTAATCATACCACCGCATACAGAAGAAAATTTGTTGATAATGAAGTGATGATGATGACGATGGCGGTTTGATGGTGGTGCAAGTGGAACAGATAAGTAGCAGAAGAGTTTATTTTCTTACCCCTAAAGCAAAACAAGATAGTTTTCGTAGAAAGACCAAGCTCTTGGTATGAATCCCTCCAAGTGGTGTCCTCATACCAAGCTCATTATGTCATATCATCACCAAAACGTACTGATCATGATAATTAACTTGTGACAATGATTATGGCTTAGGCAGGGCATAAATTAATGTGAGATATTGGACTTTGCTTTTGCGAAGCAGAGATGATTTCGTGGTTTCAAGTTTTTCTAGGGCTGCTGAATTGCGATAAAAAGGAATTTTCTGCAGAAGATGAGGAGGATGATAAGAGTATACAATAAAATGACAAAAGAGAAAACTGAATTAGGAGCGTATCATATTTATAAATTGCGACAGTTAACACAGCTTGAATTATGTACACACACGACATCCATTAATACACCATACCGTATAGGAGAACCACACCACAGGTGAATAATTATTAGCAATGCATGGTAGGCGGTCGGTCGGAGAGGTATAGGTAGCAATATTGGTAAACTTTTTGGCAAGTTTTGCGGTAAAGTGGTCTGGTAACTCGACGAGTGGGATAGGTAGATTTGCAAAACTCTCTTAGTGGACTATAACAACAAGACACACAACTCATTTATTTCTATTCTTCTCTCCTGGTTAATTTACTACTGCCACTATTGAGGATGCCTACACAGGCTGAAAAGAGCTGTGGAGAAGGCAAAAGGTGAATTATTGAGGCAATCCATCATATTCAGGCCATTATTGTCAACTTGACTCTGATGGTGGTATGGTGGTATGCTGGCGCTGCTGATTACATGGAAAAGTACACACACAAAGGCAAAATAACCTCAGCTATCAGCAGAAGGAGAATTATGTTAATTTTAAACAAAAAAAAATGTGGAGACAGCAAAAAAGCCGAGCCTGTGTAACACATGTGCTACTTTTGTGGAGGACTAGGATAAATATTATCAACTTATCCGTTAAATACAATGACGACAGCAGAAAAAGTTCATAAATGGTTTGGTTGAATCGTTCGAGTCGTCCTGGTGTAAAACCGCCATCATATACCACCACTTCCACATCAAACCACACACTCCGAAGAGTGTCCTCTTCTCCTCACCACCACCGTGACTAAGCCGCTCGATGAAGAAGAAAAAGCTATAATCCATGTTTTTATTATTGGGATATTGAGAAAGCTAGTGGTGCATATAACATTATAGAGGCACTCAACCTGATGACATGGAACCATACCCCACAAGTCAAAACTCTTTTTTAACAGACTGTTACTCACCAACAACAGCAAAATTCATCCCCTTTGATAATAAAAAAGAAAATACGGTAGTGTGCACACAGTAGTGGAAACATAAATGCTGATATGGCCAACCCCAACAACCCCAAACCATAACCTTCTTCTTCAAGAAAGAGAAGATGAAGAAACCAAGTAATCCACTTAAATATATTTTTCGTGCTTTATTCCATGTCCATAACATCACAATAATTTCCAGTTAAGTAACTTGTCAAAGGACAGAAAATTTAAGCTCGGGTAATGCCGATACATGGAGAGCGATATTGTAGATAAGCATTGCAACGAAATGAGAAGAAAATATTTTCTTTTTAAGACGAAGAAAGAGAAACAGAAATGGTTTCGGATTTCTTATGGCAGAGAACGGATGGCAAGCAGATGTGACAATAAACAAGCATAAGTATTATATCCATTTCTAAGTCCAACAGTACAACGACTCACTTTTACCCCCAACATCACTCTTAGTGTTGGCAAAACGCATACGGGGTGGTAGAATGCAATCCCAATTATGGAGTGTAAGCTACGAACATTGAGCTGTTAGAGTAGCGTGACAAATTTCATATCACTACATCTATAAGCTGTTTTACTATGGAACTGTACATTAAAAGCACAAAGTTCTATAAAAGATTATTGTAGAGATTTGGAGAAGATGGGCAGAGGGAGGGACACTGGCGGTGACATACCTTTCCAATGAAAGCTATACAATAACTGGAAATTAGAGGGTAAAGTGGAGGTGACTTTGAATTGACAAGGATCCTTGCAACTCAAAATAAATTGCAAATGTGCACTTGATATGATATTTTTGTTTTTGTAAGCCAAATATAATTGGAATTTCCATCATTCCATCTTTACAAAATGATATTGTGGCACAAATACTCTCACAAATTCAGTCTATTCATCCCTTTTAACCAATTCATTAACCTCGTTGAATAGTCTGCCAACAAAAGTAGTCTCACGTTTGCTCTCACAGGAAGACGAGAATAGGAGATTATTCGTTAATTTGTGCTGTCGCCCAAGGAATTAGTGATTTTATTAGGCTTTACACACACATGCAACGCATAATAATAAATGCAACGAGCGCATTGCCAGAGTAACAACTTCCATTTTCTGCATTCGACTGTCATCCTTTCGTCGTGAGTCGAGTTAGACGAAAGCGAGACCACTTATGACAACGACAAATATGAAGAAGACAGCTTCTCCACCTACACCTGATGAATGAACAGAACACAAATCCTCCCTAAAAATGCATAACGAACAAGCTGAGAAGTGGATCACGACTCGACTCTCTCTTTAAGACATGTCATAAAAATGGTAGCTGTGATGATGAAACAACAAGTTTTTGAATGCGTAATCTATATTGCATACAATAAAAAAGAAATTATAACAGCCAAAAGGCACTAATTATCTGTTAATTCTAAAGATCTATTCAATTCCGCGATCATCTTTCACATTTTTTTTATTCTCACAACCCTGCCGCCCTTCCTGTTCAGAGCAATATAATTTGACTGCAGTATTTTGCATATGAAAATTTTAAATTGCTCCTGTTTATAGTTTTCCAACTCCACCAGAGATAACCTGCGGGGTATCCCATAACAAGCCAAAAATAATATTTCCATAAAAACTTTTGGTCATTTTTGCTCCGTTTCCCTCTCAAATGTCGTATTTTCAATTTATAACCTTTTCCAACCCCAAAAGCTCAAAAAACTGTGCGGTGTATTTTTTTGAAAGTCAAGTGGTTTTGTCGCCTTCTCCATTTTTGTAGAGAGAGCAACTCGAACCATCATAAAATTGTGAGAGATGAGAAGAATATCTAAGCAGAAAGGACAAACGACACTACTGCCATTTTTACCAGTTTCATGTTACCGAAAGCAGAACAAAACGAGAACAAGAACGATTATAACGAACAAAGCATTTAACATGATCATCATCCCCATATGAGCAGAAAAATAGTCGGCTTCTCCCTTTCAATTGAAAATTCTGCCTGTTACGCAATAAAAAAAAATCAGTCTCTTGTCCTCTTGCCTTCCATTTCATTTGTCAAAAAAAAGTTTGAGAAAGAAAAAAGGAAATAATCTTCTGTCCCAAAAAGTCATACCACCTCCGCTCGCTACTATTATACGAGCATTGTTTATTTTATTATGCATACATTTTTTTCGCTCTCTATCTATTCCACTGACTCACTTGAGTCTGCTCATGTATTAACGCGTATTTATGCTTGTCTGATTGCACTTTATTACCTCGAAGGCTTGCCAAAAGGAAGACTAAAGAAAAGAAGGGAAAAATGGGATTGTTTTTTTCTTTGTGGTATGGTGTCTCTCCTTGTCTTGTTGTTGTTGTTGTCATTGTCTCTTTTGTTATATGGTGATTGACCTGTCACCTAAACTGTCTGAATTTGGTAATGATGTTCTTTTTTCGTTAGGAGCGAAGAAGAAACCAGAATGAAATGAAGAAACGAAACCACAACAAAAAGGGGAAAATAATATGACACAAGAGAGTTCAAAAGATAAAACCTGAAGATGAGGACAATTTTCATTCATTCACAACTTACAGCACAACATTAAAATATTACATACCCAGTCATTACCATTACATTACATAATCACACTAATCGCACACAAGTTGTATAAGATATGCTTAAATGTCTTTAATGACTCGGAGGACTACTCGGTTTGGCTCACAGCGTTGATGCAATAACTTCACATTAAGTTAAGCATAAAAAATAGCAAATCAGTCAGAAACAAGGACAGAACAATAGACACTGAAACTACTTCATATAGCCACCAACACACTGCATGCTTTATGTGCAGCATCTTAATGGTGTCCCCTTATCAGTTTTTACAGCCGAATTTGAGCAATAGAAATTAGCATGATTACACGAAAGCCTGTTATTTAAGCAAGGTGTAATCTCAACAACAGCAATGGCCATTTAACCAAAATAAATGGACATTGGTCTTCTGTCGGTATGTTGCATACAAAAAAACTCTTTCCAGAAAACCCGACAAGTTTACATAGCCTGTCATTTAAAAATGACACTGGATAGTTTGCTGACGCTGCGGCCAATGGACACACTCTCCGAAGCGTTTGGCACGCTTGTCATTTTACTTATTAGTTTAATATGTGTAATGGTTATTGCCACAATCGGGTAAATGGATAGAGGCAGCGGAGCAGTAAATGTCATCGCATTTTATTGCACACAGAAAAAATCACAGAAAAGTTGTATTTTGAAAGAGCGCGTGAGTTGGATTACTTATTGTTTCAAAGAAGAGTGCTTTACAAATATGGAAAAAGTCACGCAGATTTTTTTGCTGGTTCTCTCTCTCCTATCATAATGGGATTTACTGCAATGCCATATTAATGTTGAATTGTACAGGAGTTGAATGGGCTGTTACAATAATGTGAATGTGCGTACATTGTTACACATGCAACATTTAATGGGCAATTACATGTGTACATGTTTAAATACTCCCTAATGCATCCTAATAATGCAAAACTAGAAGAGAGAAAAAAAGATTTTACCCTAAAATGGACACGAAATTTACGCATTGTGACCAAAAAGTTATCGTCGGCTCGTTTGTTTCAATCTCCGTGTCCCAGCCGTATACACATAACTATATACTCCTTGTTAGAGGTTCTGATGTAAAATGTTTTGCCGCATTACTATTTATACAATTATAGTTTTTCAGGGGATGAACGAGAAGGATACTTTTTTCCAACATTGTTATTATGCGTATGCACGAGATGATGATGACGATGATGCAGACAAGCATGCAACCGACAGCACTCTGCAATTAGCAAAATTAATGCCTGCATTTTACTTCCATATAAATGAGCAAAGAGAAAAAGGTGTAAATCTTACATGTGTAGCAAGAAACTCTACACAAATTTTAACTTCCAGTGAAAAACGGCAGATGAAAAAGTTGCATGCAAAGTGTACAAATTAAATTCAAAAATGGGAAACAAAAGGAGAAACAAAGTAGTAATAATGGTATTATGCATTATTATCGGGTGGAAAATGGAAGCACACGCCTACTGATTATTACAGAGACTGAGGTGGAAAGAAGCAATGGAATATGTTAACCAGCATGCAAAAAAATGCTTGTGGTAAATATGTGTAAAAATGACACTCATGTTGTCAAATTTTCGATAATTTTAATCAAAAAGACTCAAAAATTTTAAAGGTTAAAGTTAAACCTTTACGTTTGCCATAAACAAGGTAGCAAAAAGTTCATATTTGATATCAAAAACTCAAATCTTCTCGCTTTCTTTTTCATTTTTTACATCAACGTTTTTCAAGTCAGCCAACCTGACTTTCTGCCAGACTTCCTCCCACGTCAGTCTCATGGCTCTTTCAGGATGAACCGGAAATCAGAGTAAAACTAATTAAGCACTATATACCTACTCGATAATACCCCATGGTAAAACTAGTCTAATAAACCAAAATCCTTTGCATGCAACAGCAGCAGCTCATATAACATATAAAAATATAGCTTTAAAAGCACAAAATGCTCTTATTTCAAAAAGTTCTTCCAGCTTTACACACAACTCATTTTTTCTTACATAACCATCTAGATTTTTAATACATTTCAAATGAAATGAAAATCACATCGACGAAGAGGATGACGATGATTGTACACTGTTGTAATAATAATGACTCTGATAATAACGATAATACCACATAAAAACCAACCTGATGATGATGACGACGAGTACACTACACCAACAACTATACTGATATGAATCTCTCACACAGACCAAAAGTCTCATCGCTGGCTGATGGCAAGTAGTAAATACGCAACCAAAGTAAAGTTCATACGTGTACTCATCATGTATATAAAAAAGTAAGAAGACAAGGGGACAGGTAACAAATGAACGCTTTTATATTAAATCCTCACCAACAACAATATTCACTCCTATCATGCGTATACAAGTAGACCACTCATTCTAACGAACAACGATAAGATTTTAAATAAGGGAAGAAAATACGTGACACATGCATTTCATTCTGCTCATTCAATTGGAAAAAATATAAGTGAAATAAGTGGTGGCAATGGCAGTGTGGTGGCTGTGCACAAACTGCACACACACTACACTATATCCTCCACTCTCATTTCATTATATATTATCCAGCTTCTCATATTATATAAGCAGTAGTGGAAGTTGGTAGCAGCAAGGAAGATGGAAAAATAATAACAAGCCTGAAAAAAACCTGCTGACTCTTCCTTTCTAAAACCGGTTCAACTGTAAGAAACTCACAAGAGTTCAAGGGAAGTTCTAAATGGTGAACAGAAAGAGTGCACACAAGAGTCAGCGACAAAACCAGAAAAAGACCAAGGAGTCAACTAGCAAAAGAAGCTTAAATACAACAGGATAAAGGACAAAAACCGAGTTACAGAAAGTGAGAAAGATTAGAGTATGGTTGTAAATATGACTTAAAAAAGAAATAATGTTACAGGGAACAACAAACAGAGTTAATGCAGAGACAGAGGAGCGCAAGTACACAGTGCAGCATTTTGAACATGATGGTTATAATGGCACCAGCAGGAGAAGACACGGCGAAGCAATTGCATTTTATTTTTTCTTAATTCATTACTGCATTACACAACAATAATGCAGTTTCCTTCGTAAGAGAGATGAAGAAAACCTCTTTAAGACGAAGAGCCAACCACAAAAGGCAGAAAACAAGGAACGAGTCACAGATGGCTTCACTAAGGCAGGGGGTGAGCAAAGATATTTTTTTTTGGATGAAGAAGTGCCAGAAGAGCCTATGTCTGTCTGTGACCGTATTGCAATGGGATTGCACAATAATGGCATATTAGAGGTTTACACAAACCTACACTTTACATTTTTATACTGGACCATGTTCCGAGCTACGAAACGTCCGTTCTCATGCAGTAAATGCAATATTTGAACAATAAAAGCATGCTTCCATGTAAAAATGCAATGCATTTTTGCTGGATAGTAGTGTCACAACCGTAGTATAAAGTTTTCCACTCCTTCAAGTTTCCATTGTCCATTCTTATAAATTTCCCATTTCTTATTTTTCTTCCCCCCTTTCCTGTTGTGGTCAACCTGCTACTACTATCTAAACTTTTTTCTGTTTGCTTTGTGTGGCCAAATGAAAATAGTAGGTATAAATTATGCTATACTCATAGACATTTTTCTTGAACATGCAGTGGACATTCTAGTAGCGCGGTATCAGAGAAAACTTGTGTTTCTCACGACGACGAAAAACCAACATACATCATCGTGATGAAGGTAAAACAAAGTAGTGTAACCTTAGCTGAAATACAACTGCTCCTGTGACACAAGTGTACATTCCTATATGCATTCGGATGATGTACATGTCATACATTTTGAGACTTGATGTGTCCTTTGAATGAGTCTCGCACGCAAATAACATGTGATATGAGTAGATACTATCACCGATTGTAGAGGAGATACTGCATATTTGCATATATGAGAAGAAGTGACACGATGATGATCAATTCAAATCAATAAAAATGAATAGAATATAAAGTAGTAGAAGCAGCAGAAGTAACTCAATATACGTATTATATATACATATAGAGTGAGAAGACGTTTATACATCAGATCAGATATCACATCACACCACCACCACCGTGTCACCGCTACCACCACCATTTTTGCCCTGTGGCATGATAGCATTTTCTCCTCTTTTCTTTCCTTCTTCAGAGAGACATTCAACGACAGAAACGATACCTCATGTGCAATGTCATACCAACACGAACCAATACACCCAAGTTGCAAGGAAAAATATCCAGATAAGATTGAATTCATAGAAACGGCAAAAGTAGAAGGACACGACAGCACAATATGCAACGTGCTGTGTTATGTGCAAGATCGATAAGCTGAGATAAAACTCGCTTCTATATGTACAGAGCTGCAATTTATATTTTTATATAGCTTCGTTTCATACAAACTCATATTCGATTTTTTTTGCCTTTTCTTGGAAACTGCAACATAAAAGTGCAACATTGGGCATTTCTCTTTCTATTTATCGTTATTTTTTGCCTTTCATGTCACATACATCCGCTGTATTCATCAGAGTTTTGCTGCTTGCACAATTCCAGAAAGAAAGATGTAGACCACAACTGTAAAAAAGGCATATCAACCAATTTCTACTACTGCAGCCTTTATAGATATGATTAGTTTGCAGCAGGCGATGGTAATTTCTATATTGAAAATTTTCCCAAGAAACATCAAACGACCAACAAGCCATAACCGAAGAAAACGGACCACTGCCATTACCACCACCAAACAAAGCAACACAACCATGCCAGCGTATTAGCAGCGTTGTGTGTGTTGGTGGTATAGTGACTCGTTTTTATGCAATAAAGCAATAAGTTACGGTTGTAAGGGTGATATGATATGATGATGATGAAGCATGTGCCCGACTGCTTTATATGGCTTGTTTGCCACTCGTTTTCTCGAATAAACTGTAACGAATAAAGAAATATTGCGTGTAAAGTTGGTTTGCTCACTGGCAGCAGAGACGATGATGATTATTCCAGGCTCCTTCATCATAATCATCCTAATATGGTAATGAAACTCGTATATGCATATCGATCTTCAAATAAAGCTCTGAAAGTCTGAGAGAGTCATCTGAGCTATAATATCACACTATTCTATGGTTCCTCACACATTTCGCCTCGTTATATGATTTGAAATCCGAGTTAACTAACTAGAAAACTTAGGTATGAATTTGTACTGGTGGTGGTGGCGACGATAGAGGATACATCCATGCATGAAAAGTGCTGATATGATGGAAGATATTTGTGTATACTAGGTTGTCTGTCATCTCAAATATATTATATGCATGCACACAATGTTGTTGGCCTAAATTTTCATTCCAAGTCTCAGCTGAATTTCGAAACGGGTCGGGTTGCTTGCTAGATCTCTCTCTCTCTCTTTTCCAACTCGGAGAAACAAACAGATGAGATGAGAAGCGGAGGAAGAGGTATAATAATAAACATATCCACCTTATACAGTATTTTATACTCATCATCAGAGAACGAGATTTTAGGATTTGTCCTATTCTTTAATATTTCACCTATCACAAAATCATTTGGCATGTG
>JAQIXX010002512.1:0-24112 GCA_034700605.1 Willowsia nigromaculata | reverse complement strand
CTTTGTGTATGGAAACCAGCATTTGTTGATACTTTAAAGACGTTAATAAAACTAATCACTAATCACTAATCACTAATGATCTTTCTCTCATCTTCTATAAGGAGTCCGAGTATGCAGACGAGAAAGTCTGAAGGAATGAAGATAAAAAATGATGTTGACGCCGAGAATGATTCTTATAAGAAACAAGAACAAGAAGAAGAAAAATTTATCATCATGCACATCTTCCTCCCACCACTGACGCCGTCATCATGGCTGTCGTTTTTTTTTGCGAGAGAGCGATTATTTCGGATTGTGAAAAGGGGCAGGTCAAAAGGAGAAAAAAAAGGATGATGATGTGATATAGATGGATGAATAAAGGGAAAAGATAAAGTCGTTTCTCTCTCTCTCCCTCTCTCACTGTTTGTCTGCGTATTATGTACCTTTTGTGTTTGTACTAGTCTCTCTCTCTCGGCGTATGTGTGTATATGAAAGGCTTAAAAAAGGATTCCATATAATTGCCAAAAATCTCTGTTAATACTATACCTTTTGGCAAATATTTAGAAACCATTTACGGAGAGCTCGAAAACAGATGAAATGAAAAAAAACTCTAGCAAGTTTAAGCCACCATAGGCAGTAGACAGACAGGGAGTTGAACTGAGTGAGAGTGAAAGGGGAAAAGAAAGATGAGAATTGAAAAGAGAAAGTATTACAGAAAGAGAGAGAGAGAGAGAGCTAAATGATCCATAAATAGATGTACGTACTTTCCTCTTGTATGTGTAATGTTGCACGCCTCACTTTTACTATGAAAATTAACCCGAGTGCTTTACGCAGCCTTGTTGCTAGAAAGCATGTCTGATGATAATATTATGTAACATGAACACACAAACACTTATTATCACTCTCTGTCTCATAGTTCATATACTAGACGAGATAAAAGAAGAATGGCTTTAATGTTGACGATGAGGATGAAGAGAATGTGTAGTGTGTGGTGTTTACGCAATATTTTGGTTACCAAGGTGATAGGGATGATGATGGCCAGTGAGAGAGAAAGTAGCTTAAATATATAAAACAAACTTTTCACAGATTATCTTCCCTTTCATGAGTCAAAATAGATGGATGCACACATTTTAGAGGGAGAAACTGCAAATGAGCCTTGATAAATAGAAAATCATTTAATGACTCATAAGATTATATAATACCTATTGTAGGAGCCAAGGTATGAAAAATCTTCATTGATTTTCACACTATGAAGAATAACTATTTATATTGCATATATTTACATATTATGATGCTCCCTCTCTGATCACTTTAGAGTTCATGGCCAATCTCATAATGATAATATGGCATCTTAATGAGATCAGTGAAAATAGCATTGGCTTCACTCAAAATGTGCATCCTCACTTTTTCCACAATATCAGCCCAAGTGCTTCTTGACATGATCGACGATTGTCGACGAAACATGAACCGCTAAAAGACACCGTAAGAATTTCATTAAAAATGAGTCCTTTCCTCTTTGTCCTGAGCATGAAAGCAAATGGTTACAGAGCGACCGTCTATTTTTCCAGCACCTCCCACAAACCCAACTTTTGCGTAAGCGACGCTAGAAAATAGTGTAAGGAATTAGATGAGAAGCACAAAAATGACAAAAAAAGTTTTCTTCTTGATGCCAAGTAAGAAAAAGCTACCATAAGTAGACAAAAAGCAGGAGAGAGAAAAATCCCATCGTATTGAGCAATATGTATGTCTGTAGTCCCATAATAATAGCCTATTAGTATGTTTTCTTCTTAATTTTTTTTGTCAAGCTGATTAGCAAGGAAGCACACTTAACTGTTCCTATAAAAGCTGATGTTACAAGAGGCAGTATTTTCCCCTTAAAGCTTGACTTGTTCTTTTCCCCTTTCTTATTCATATGTGGCCTGAAAACGAGCAACTTTCACAATGAGAAAACCTGACACCAAAAAAACAAGAGGACGACAGCATAAAGAGCAGTAAACTACGCGTTTCCCAATGAATACATATATATGCTTCACATGATATTATGCAGTGTGGTCGAGACAGTGTTCACATTATTGTCAGGTTATCGACTGGAAAGAGGTCACATAAGCACAAAAACATAAGCCAACAAAGTTTTCACAAATGATGGTGATGAAGTGGAGGACGACGATGACAATGTAAAAAAAATAACGTGAGAATGATTAGTATTGGTAATACGATAATGATGGTAGCTCAGCAGAGCGTGAGGAAATGAAACCAAAAAATATAATTTGTGTATTCTCCAGAAACTAATAGCTAATTAGATAATACATGATGTCTCATCATCACCTAAAAATGGCTCAAAATGATTTTTCCGTTACTTTCACCACTCAAAAAAAAAATGCTTTGTGAGTGCGATAACCAATCGATCATTTAATTTAGCACAAAAATATTCATCATCGTCCTCATGTTCACTACCATGATTGCATAACTAATTTCCTGGA
Organism: Willowsia nigromaculata; assembly: GCA_034700605.1. NCBI lineage: Eukaryota > Metazoa > Arthropoda > Collembola > Entomobryomorpha > Entomobryidae > Willowsia > Willowsia nigromaculata. The sequence continues at coordinate 21,656 of JAQIXX010002512.1, read as the reverse complement.
AAGAGCATTATCCTTAATAAGTTATAAATAAGCGGCTTAACTCGTAAATAATGAATTTTTTGCTACTAATTTTCTTTCTTCTTCTTACCCGTCTCGCTTTACTTTGATATTTCAGCGCCTTTTTCGTGTCTTGTGTAGCTGTTTGAACGTAGTCCACGGCATGCTCCACGTGATACTCGATTCGGTCGATCATTTCACCCTAGACACACAGATGGTAATCATAACATTAATAATCAAATAAGAGCATAACCTACTCTTCCTTCCTCCACCATTCTTGGAAAAATATATTACAAGTTAAATGGCTTTGAACTATAAATAATTTTTAAGATGTTTAATTTTTGTTCATCTTCTTTTCCGCGTAAACTCCTCCCACTCACTTTCACTTGCAGTCAGAAAATGTGAGTCATGGAAATCAAATATAGTTTTAGCGGAAGCGGTGAGTGTGGGTGGAAGAGAACAAGATTATTTTACTCAATGGGTCTCAATTTTAATGGGAAGCATTCACTATTTATTTCAAAAGAACATGAACCTAAATATTACAGAAATAAACGGTTTAGATGGAAATAGACATCCTCCCTCAATCATCGTCTGGTTTTCCTTTTTCTGTCTGATTTTCTTTTTTTATCACATTACTTTGACTGGAAGCTTAATAAAATGTAAAAAGAGTGGCTGAGAGTACTGGGCTATATATGTATTCCCTAATCATGTTACCCCACACGTTATCAAAATATTTTATTCTGCTTCATGAAAGGATTTTAAAGGATATACCAATCATTAAAAAAGGTTTCAAAGTCGAATTCAAGCTTAAAATCTCATTTTAATTGATTTGAACATTGAGCTCTTGGGTTCCTAACATTAGCGAGACCTTCTGATTTGCTCTCTTTTTAGCTTTTTTTGTCGGTGGTAACATGACACCACTGTGAAACCTCAGTTTGTACCCGTGGGCGAAACAATACACGTATAGATTGGACCAGACCAGTTATGAATTCAGGTATAAATCCAGTTTGCATTGTGGGTTATTATGCACCTAAGCTATTCTACATATTAAAGTTTATCCTGTAGCTTTTGTTACACACGGAGAAAGTAAGAAACCTCACCTGACTTTCCACCAGCATTGCCATATCCATAAACATATCGTGTAGTTCCCGAATCGAGTTTTCTAGCTTAATGATGTCTGCATGTCGGGCCTCAATGTCTGCCAAAGTTTGACGGGCCTGTTGGGTTTCCATGATTATCTGCAAGAGAAACGAAAATAAAGACAAGAAGACATAGTAAATTGTTAATTTTTTTCTATCCATTTCCTCCTTTCGTTTTCATGTGAGGAGGAGGAGGAGGAGAAAGCAGAGGAGAGGGAAAAACAGAGAAAGTACATATTCCTCCTCCACCACCGCTGCCACAACCATGCACTCTTCTCCTTTGTGAATATATGTCCATGTTAGAGTCATGTTGTTTTTTTCTGATTCTGAGTACATCTCTTTTTTTACACACATACATATTCCTACTTTTCTACCTCCGTCGTCCCTTTCAAAAACTCAACATCACATTCCAAACCCAGCAGCAACAAACATCACAAACAATTTCACATCAAAATGATAGTCATAGCAGTAGTTAGAGAGGAGGAACAAGGAATGCCTGCATATATTCTCTCCTTCCTTTACGCTGTCTCCATCAACTTTCTCTGACTTTCTCCGTGCCCCTATGCACTACACATGGATAGGTAGTTAAGCCCTTTTGGAGAAAGTATATTGAAAAGGATGTTTTTTCATATTTCTCAAAGTAAGACAAGGAAAAGGAGACATTGAGCGAGAGAAAGTTGTTGGGAAAGCGTGGATGGATGGCTTTTGGCTTAATCGTCTCTCTCTCTCTCTTCTTCCCCACTTCTCTGAAAATTTATCCTGTCTGTTTGTGTGCACAAAAGCAGGAACATAAATACTTCTATCTTTTATACACTCATTCATCGGCGGTTGTTGCTTTTGCTAATCCACCAAATGCTTTCTCCTATCTGTCTTCTCTCATGCATCGCTTTCTCTACGCATTCATTTTTCACCATCTCTTCTCCAACATTTTATTGCTATTGTCATAGACCCTTGCCTACAAAACACTAACACAGAGAAAGAGAGACACGACAGAGAACACACGTAAAACTTATGTTTTTATGACTGCCGTAAAAACTCGAATGATGACTGCATATAATAATAATGAAAATATGTGCATATATTTGAGACACTTGTCAAATCTACTGGTTTACTCACCAAAAGAAAAAACCTTGAGGCCTGAGCTTCAGCTATCCTATGCATATATTTTAGAGCCATATTATAAATCCAGTTTTTACGGCTTCCATAATACACTTCCATCTAGCATAAGCCATCATCATCATCATCTGTCTCCAATCCCTGTTCTTTCGCATTATTGCTCCTTCCTTCACGTTTGTCATCCAAACCAAAAAAAACTACATATTGTACTCATTTTATCTCTCTGGGAAACTAAGTTTTTCCCACATGGGATTCCTTTTCATCTACCTTTCTCTATGAAGTGTGCGCCATATATATGCAATAGCATATGATAATCTAGAGAGAAAGTTATTTTCCACTGGGTTGTGTATCTACCTATATGCATGTATACACAGCGTTTTATGTAGACCCATGTGCCTATAAAAACTGATGACGATGATGAGGATCGGCCGTGTAGCAACAACAGCTACCATTACATTTCAGCCGAAAAAAGTGGAGAGAAAGTGAATCCTCAAGGACTTCTGGTAGGATTATTTAATTATACACTTTTCCATTCCAGTTCTCTCTACAATCCCTCCAAATTCCTCGCCGAATAGAGTCCAGAAACACGCACGCAAAAAAATGTATGTGCTTATGTGACTGCATTTGTTGTTGTTGTTTTCGTTGTTGAGGGAGGAAACGCGAGGAGGAGGACAATGTTACCAGGTTATTTTTTTTCAGGCTTGAAATAGCTTTACTGTTCATTCATTCATGTCTGCTGATGGTTGTTACAATTAGACTTAGGTAAAGTATAAAGAAGTTGAAATGCATATTTTAACAGGGAGAAAGGGAGATGACGTCCGTTTATTTGATGTTTTTGACTAAAATGTATGGACTCTCATACTGACAAGGAATGTCTCTCTCTCTCCGGAGCGATTTCATAATATGCAGACATTCTTTGGAAAATAATTTCCTATTTTTTGTGCTAGTTTTCATCTCACAAAATCAATCTGGGTGAAACTTGATGTTTCCAGTGGAGTTGAGTTTTTCCTCTCAGTTTTAATAATTTTCTGGTGTGGAATGTGAAGGATTTTTGGCATTCATGAATTTCATGGATTATATGGGATGATGAAATGTATTAGAAATAGAGTGGAAGTATTAAGGAGAAAATAAATTTTGTAGTTTGTCAGAATTCCCCTCAAATTCAAAACAACTTGACTCTCGGCTCTGTATGCAGGTATATAAATGAGTATTTTTGCAACAGCAAATGTGCATTGACATTTTCAGCTTACCCCTTGTGTGAAGACGGCAGGATTTCCTTGTTCTATCATTTCCTCTAGTTCTTCATCTGTGGTGGTTCTTCCGGCTGGAGAGAATGGAAGGAAAAGGAGAAAAATAATGATATAGGCATGAAGATTACATTTACGATTTTTTTTATTACAGAAACGATGGATTGGGATACTTACTGATTTCAAGTTGTCGCTGTATTCTCCCTTTACACCGTTCCCTGTAGTCTGTTTGAGTTCTGTTGTATTCTGTCATCACCTCCACAAATTTTCTAGAAAGGGTGGAATGCTGCGTTTTACGTATCCTGAGATCTGCTGATGATTTATTCGTGTGCTCTTCCTGCTCAATATTTTGCTCAATCACTGAAGAAATAAAATTTGATATGGTCATTATAATTTGAAGTTATGTAATTTGTTTCTTCCGCAAATAATCCGTTGATTCGGTTGACCTACCTTTTAGCTTGGACCGCACCTGATTGGCTGTCTTTTTTATGCAGGCCATCAGATCTTCCAGTTCCTGTTTCATTTCTGGAAGATACATCAAGCGGAACGAATTTAATCATATTTCTTCTCTAACAACATATAGAACAAAACTAAGATCTAATTCGATTTTTAATATTCCCTTACTTTCATCCGTTGTAGGTGCGGATAAAATGGCACTATGTTTTTTCTTTACTTCTTCCACATTACTTTGTATCTTATCTATCATCTCCCGTATCTCTTCCACCTGAAAATTAATAGTTAACCATCGCTTACATTATCTAGTCGAAAAGTGAACAAAATTTATGCGCATATTATGCTCAACCATTTAAATTATTTCAATTGCCAAAAATGATGACGCATATCATTCCTACATTGTTCAGTGCATAAAATTTGAGTGTTAAAATCAATTAGCTTTAAAGCTTGACTGTATTCATGCACAGTATGAGCTTCCAAATTTAGAATGATAAACATTTCAAGCCTCACCTCAGCAAAAAACTCCTCCATGAAGCCATCACGGCTCTCCACCGTGACGGCAACGTCATCCGGCCCGACGTCATCGTCGTCGCTCTGGGCCTGAAAAAAAAATGGAAAACAGACTCAACATTAACGACCGTTTGCATCCAAGAATAAATTTTACCCAGAATCGAGCACAAGATAATTGCATCATTTTATGCAATTATCCTCTTAATTGGTTGCGCATAGCTTTTATTTTTTCATAGCATTTTCACAGTTTTAATGTCATTTTTACCAGTTCTATCTTCGAAGTTGGTTTTAAAAATCGAAAGGATTTACCAGAATTGATCGTTATTAATTTACGCCTCGGTATAAAGGAAAGGATTACATTTCTAAATGTGCTAAACGATATAAAACGCATTATGCACCATTATGGCAAACTTTTTCCACTAAGAATTGTACACCGTTTCATCTGACAGCCAAGTCAAGTCTCATCATGTTGATAACTATGATGAATTATTAATAACCGGAACTACCAGAGGTCATCGTAAATGTTCAAGTCAGGAGCAGCAAGAAAAGTTGCAGGATAGTTGTACAATATATTATACACCCAAAACCTCCTCCCTGAGCAAACACAAAATATAACATAAATTCATGCTTTTTAATTGCAGAGTATAGAGTATCATCATAGCAAACAACTGAGCTAGCAGTTTTTATTACATGTTATAAAATAGAGGTAGTTTGAGAGAAAAGGAACAAAAAATTTTGACTGTTAAATTTCTCCTGACGACGTGACGTGACATTTCCTTATCTTCACAATATAGACTCTAATTATCATCATCACCATCATCCTCTCCTTTACAGTTAATTACTTTCACTTTTCACAGCTACGAAACTACAAAGGGAATAATACACGAGTATTATAATAGCTTCTATTTAATCGATTTTCTTGAATGTTACGCGACCCAAATTGCGTGAAAAACACGGTTGTTATATGACTCGTGATTCGCAAGTCAACAAAGGAAAATATGGATTGGGTAATTCACGAAAAGTGTTTCCCTTCTTTTGAAACAAAATTGACAAAGATTTTAAAGTAGTCTTTATGAGTGCCTTGTTTTATAGTTTTAGGTCATCCATTTCTACTTACCTACATGAAATTGGAAAATATTCTGAGCTTCAGAAAGTTTTGAATAAATGCTTCCCACTTGTCAAAGATATGTCACTAGAAAAAAGTGTAAAGTAACGACATTGAATTCCCCAGCAGTCTTCGTCCAACATGGAAAATAATTTATTATGAATTATGTACACTGACTTTTGACAGAAGTTGCAACCTCTAGCTGTCTCTCTGTCTACAATTGTGTCTCATAGTTCCCGAGATAAAAAAATACTTTTGAGCTAAGAGTACGCAGTGAACAACAATAATTTAACGTGAATATCTAATTTTTACATTAGGTAGATAAACTGTGTGTGACGCTTTGTGTAGCAACTGACATTCGAAAGAAAAGTACATGCATGATTTTTTTTACTTGTTTGTACTTGGTAATTTATACATTCATACATTCATCATTTGTAGGCAACTATTTTGTATCCAGTATACTAAAATAAAAGAGAGTTCTTCCCTGGCACAAAATATTTCCAAGTTGAATATCCGTTACGATCATAATTCCATCATATTTCCCTTGGGCTGCTGACTTTCCACAAAAAATATATGCATACCTACCTAACAATAGCTTGTTGTTCTGTAAAGAGAAATGTAGTATTTGCTACACTATTCTGAAATCACCTATGAATATTCATCTCGCCAACTTTACGCAGTCTGCACAGGACAACATTGCGTAAGTTCCTGACATTTACAGAGGAACAGCAGCCGAGCCACATCTGGATTACAATGATTGCTAAATCTACTAATTGAATTAATGATTATTACCATTGAATTCTATGATTATTTATAGTTAGCAGTAAAGGAACTCTGTATATTTTATTAAGTGAGTAAACACAAGTGACGTCAGAGCACGCATGCATATACCTATTGTCATTAGAGAACTAATCTCTAAATTATTTTTGGCGACCAAACTTTTTCTCCTCCCATGGTACAAACTTCCGCTGAGACCATTAACAGGATATTAGTTGAGGGAAAGTAGACGGAGGTAACTTTTCAAAAATTACTGTTATTTATTGCTACCACGTCAAAATGAATGCATGACAGGAAATAATAGGGAGACCGACTTTTCAAAAAAAAAAAAAAAAACAAGATAGTTTAGTACACCTGGCAACTAACTCAGAATTGCATGACTTTGATCTTGAAAGCTAACTCGAATCTACAAATATTTAGCAAATTATATTTAACTTTACTGAAACACAATTAAGTTCAGTAGTCTATAAACTTGCGACTTTGAGAAAATAAATAGCTCCCAGTTCTCCTCCATGCATAAAAGGATGAAAAATTTTACCTATAAATAATTTAAAGTTGCTTTTGCATACAAATAAGATGTATCACAATTTATCGACGAGTCTCCAACTCTTTCCTAACATGAGTAGCAGATTTGCAACATTTTTTGGAATCCTCGCAAACATTTTCCCCTCTGCTGACACAGAGAGAGGAGAAGTAGCAGCAGTTGTGCAAACAATCTGTGTTCCTTCATATAAACCTATTTGCCATTAATCACCGTTCCCGTGTTTGCTCACCTTGTGCCAGTAAATAGCCATGAGCGTTCTCCTTGTAGAGAAAAAAAATGCAATTTTGGAAGGCAACTGATTCTCCCAAATCATCTCTAACATTCCATACATCATAAATATATTCTGCAGTCTTCAATATAGTCGGTCTAAAAGGCGGTCATGCTATTTATTATGGATTTCCAGCAGTTGAAAGCTCAAGACTGAATGTTTATGAATATTTACTTGGGAAGCAATTTTAGCCAGATGCACGATGGTTTGTACAGAATCTGTAGCACAAAAGTAAACTCAATGTTGGCCTCAAACTTCTCTTAAAGCATGTAACCCAATTTTCAAGTCAAAGTCATATTTTCTACATCAGTTGCGCACTTAAATTTTGCCCAACTTTTGAGACACAAAAAGTTGCAAAAATTTGGAAGAAAGGAAAAATGGATGTTGATTAAATATGGGTGAAAAATATGACATTTATGAGAACAGTAGAGCTGCGTCATCATCTTTTTTAAAAAATCAGCATTCAGTTGTGCTAATCCTTCAGAAGAAAATCGTTTAAAATGAAAATGATACGGGGAAAATGTGTGATGGTGTGTGCATCTGCATAAATATCAGCTTTCTTTCTCCTTTCTAATTCTACAAGCCACTTTCCTACACTTCACTGATTATCTCGTCATCGTCCTTTTTGAGATTTGTGTCGTCTCCACCAGTTTTATTATATTTTACTACTTGTTCGTGCAAAAAACGAGTACAGATAAAGACACAGCAAAGAGAGAACCACTCGCCGGAAATAGATTTGGAATTAAAATCGTACACTAGACGGAACTGCAAAGGGCTTCTAGATTCTTTCTAAAAAGCTATCAAAGACGTATGCTCAGGAGAATCTTTACAGTTCTCTTTGCAGTAATCTTCGAATGATATGAGATTTTTTGCAGATGATACTCTCGCCGTGTGCGGAATGGATTACAAATTTTTATTCTCAGAAGGATATTTGACAGAGGTACATAGCCGAATGATTAGAAAAACCAATTTTAGAAAATTTTTGAAACCTGGATGACCAGTTTAAAAATTTGTTCCTAGTTTTAAAATTTGTAAAATGTATTTAAGCCCGTGGAAGTTTCTAAAAAGCTCATTTTATTGCTATTTCAGACAGAGTATCGGTTAGTTTAGCTAAATATAGTGCTAAAGGAACAGTTAGATGATTTTTGCAAGAGTTCATTCATATTTGGTAAAAGACAATTGGTCCATATGCATCTATTGAGTTTAGTCTTCTTTGACATTTTTCCCACAGGGATCCTCTTTTGTAACCGTCACTCATACAAAAGAATATACGTATTTTGTGACCTCTGTCATTTTTAAAAAGTCGTCGTACTTTTTTGTACTTTTCAATTCTTAGAATACTTATTTTTAATTTGGAACAAAGACTGCGATGTCGTAACGTATAAGTAGCTTATATGCAAATTCTTGATAAGCACGATGACGACATATGCGTTGAGCAACAATTTTTCTTAAAATGACAATCGTAGCGACTCACATCTTCTTTGACGGGAAAGGAAGAAAGCAAAAGTTCAAAGAAAATGAGTACCTATATCCGCTGAACAATATCATTAAAATATCTTCCTTTTACCTACCTATTATTCTACAGCTTGAAAAGCAGCATCCATATTTCCCATTTCTATGAATGATTTAAAGTTATTTTTAGTCATTCACTTTCATTTGTCTACCTGGTTTTCATGCTTACTTTTTAAATGTATGTCTGCAATTAATTTTCCATTGCATTTTCTCGGAGAACTTTGATCAAGCATTAAAAGCAATTGTCTAATAGCATATTATATACATAATATATTACATATTTTTCCCACATGCATCAACAGTTCACTCCCAGATTACGTTTTCAGTCTTACGTCATATTGTAATATCAACCATTTATTATTCATTTTTTTGCAAAGGAAAATTACCATTTCTCCTTGTCTCTGACACAAAGATAAAAGCAACTAGTTGGAAAACGGGTTTCTCTTTTACTGTGGAAGAGAATACAAGAGAAAATCCCTATGCATTTGTGAAGAGTATATGAGCGCAAGTATTTCAAGTTGTTGGCAGATTGCCCAAGAAGAGTAGACGGAGTAGAAGAAAGAAAGATGCGCACAAGGGAAACATATGGAGCGTAAATGTGTGAGAAAGAGAGAGGGAAAGAGAGTGAAACGGAGAAAGAGAAAGTAAAAGAAAACTAATGAGATGATAGTCGGACCTTTGGGACAGGCTCGCAACAGGCAGAAAAGTTTCAACAGTTTCTTCTCCAGCTCGTTATCTCCTTCTCTGCGTCTCCACCTCTTGCAAATATACATACCCAAAATGCACACAGAGAGTTTCCTAATACCAATAATAATAATAATAACAAAATATACATTACCACAACCATTACTCCTTTTGTAAATCCTAATCTGCAATAATGGCCAAAAAACGATCTGATATGAAAGTCTCCTATATAGCGGTTTATTATGGAGGGGAAAAGCCGTTCCAAATGCATTTTACAGGTTTTTCATCAGACACCACCAAAACTTGCTGGTTCTCTCCCCCCCCCAAAAAATTGTTTTCCACAACAGGCTTTTAGCATAACTATAACTGCCTGTATATAAAACCTTTTTATGTCTATCTGCATATCATTGTTATTTTGTATCTGCTTTCCTCTAAAATTTAATAACTTCTTGTATAATCCTTACAACCCTGGCCTGTGTACAAACATGGCTTTCACTCAAACCACAAAAACAACGACATTCCCTATTTATTTCATTCCCAAAACCAGTCTAAGCGCAAGATTATGAATTTATAACTTTCCACAAATGAATTCTTCGAGGTCACAGATTTCCTCGGTTTGAAATATTACCATTTCAGCTTGGATTACAAACCTATTTAATTACCTTAGCTGTTAAAAATATATAAAAACTCTTTTAAAACATTAAATCCTAGATAGTCGAACCGCTGCTCGTTTTATTTCCTGGTACTAGACTAGTTTATTCGAAAAACCTACACAAATACAAAAACAAATCCATACGATAATAAAAGCCTAATGTTTTCCTTAACACTAAAAAGCGGATAGTCAGACAGAGAGAAAGGAGACTGTTATGTAATGTAATCCATTTACACTTTAGGGACCATGCTGCTTTCAGCTGTAAAATGTGTTTTTCTCTCTCTCCCACTCCTTTTACTACATATAATCTATATACCTCTCACTTTCTCCACACCACTTTCCCTTTCCCCCTCTCCCCAAAAGTCTACCTGACGGGTTGGAAACATCAGACGACGAGTGAGAAAGGCGAGAGAGAAGTCCGTACAGAGATTTGCTTTTTAAGCTATTTTATATTTTTTATAATGATAATAAAATACAAGATTCCATCCTTTCTCCTTCGTCTCATCCTTCTCGGAGTAATAATAACTGATGGGACATGATAATAAATGTGGCTTCCTCCACATACACACGCTATTCACTCTCCCGTTTTCACAATTCCCTTATTTTCCCAATTTCCCATCATCACTCTCATCACCTTATAATGTCTCGTATTATATCTCATGCAATAAAAAACATTTCCCTGCATATTAAGCCATTCTCCTACACCACCATACATTTTTAATGGACAGATGCTCTCCTTTTCTCTATAGCATTTATCATGGACATAAAAAAGAAAGCTTGGAAAACACACACGGTATCACTTTCCCTACATGGATGAGACCTTTTTTCCCACGGAAGGAAATTGAAAACAGCTGCTCTCTAGCAACTGATTTTATTAAAAATCCTGGATGAAAATCACAAGAATGGCTGTACATTTACATTAATTTTAATTGCTCATTCTACACTTAAAATATTCACATTTCCTAAATTAACTGCCATTCCATCATGTTCCCTTTATAAATATGCACACAGAGAGTCTCATAAGTTGGCTATCTATTTGGATATACCTTTCTCTTTTTTTCTACAGATTTTCTCCTAGTCTCCCATACGTCCAGGATAAAGCATTATAGTACTGTGGGAATAGTCGGAATACATGTATTCACATTACATTTCATGTGATCCCTTTCCTTCCTATACTATTCTCCAGACTTTTTTTCTCTCTCTCTGAGAGGGAGTGAAACAACCAGATGGATAGGTAGATCATGTTTTTTCACTTGCCCGACGGGATTTATTAGCATGTCGTTCCAGCTTTCTCTATCTCTGTATCCTTTATACACCATATAAATCGCTTTCTCCCAGCCAGTCACTCTTTCCTTTTATTTTCTCTTTTGGTTTCCCTTATTTTCCCTCTTGTACTTTACACTACATAAATAATCATTATCCTTATATAACTCTCCGTGTGTGTGGAATGAATGAATATATTATATAAGCTGTAAACAATAAAAAACACAAACATGCTTTCCTCTTTTATGTCAGCAAAATATAAAAAAGATATAAAGATTGAAACGCGCGTAAAAAGCTCTAAAATGTTGATTCTTATTCACAGTATGTTTTTATGAGTTGTTCCGAAACAACTTGGAATTCGCAGTCTATAAAATGCATAGCTTAGAAAAATGGTTAAGAATGAGAACTTGAGCATTAAGTATTTTGTAAGTTTTTTGATAGCTGTAATCAATGAATAATTTTAAATCTAAATTATTTCTACATTAATTAACGACTAATTATCTTACCGCTTTCAAAGCGGCCAATCTATCCTTTGTCATCTTGACTGATAGTTTGGTGCTTGCACGATGATTTTCTTGTTAAAAATCAAAGTTGGATGATGAGAGATGAAGATTGGCAAAGCGGTGGTTACACACCTAAAATGTCAGTTTTTCGACTTGTATTTTGAAATGTTTAAAAAAATGCACACACTATTTCACAATAATCACAGCCACGGACACACACGAACACAAAAACTGTCTCCAGTAGTCCTCATTTCAAATATTTGGAAAAGTGTTTAGTTAATTGTTGTTTCGCCATGTGGAAAATGTTCAAGGTTTTCACTACGTAGCTCACATTTTGGTGGTCGTTCCGTTGCAAAATATTTAAATGTTATAACACCCTGAAATCAGTTTTCAACTTTGAAAACTCTTTTCTAAGTACATAATACTCTTTTGTTATCAGTTGGTACAATTTTACTTGTTAAATATGAAATAACAGACTTTACATTTGCTTTGTAATATAGTTGCTCACTGATTATCTTGGGTTCCATCATCTTTAGATTTAGCACAGAGAAATTAATTCATTTATCATTTATCAGTCTAGAAGCTTCCCTGTTTTGAAAAAATCACATTCACTTTTTTTTCTGTTTGGTTGGTTGTTGACAAATTATTTACATTTTTTAAAATACTCCATTAAAAAAGGGATATGCCACTCTGATTGATTAAGTTTTCATTCATTCTATTTGTTTCACATTTCTTTACCATCTTGTTCCTTTTTGGCTGCACTACTAATGTAACTAGTAGTTCAATTTTAACTAACATTTTTCTTCAGTTTTTCCATCTCAATAATTTATACTTTAATTGTGATAATACTGGGATTGCATAGCATCATCATATTTAGAATTGGTTCCATGGAAGTTTGCACTGGAACAACAAGTTGTAGTGAGAGTAGCCGACCCACAACACTGTTCATTTCCCCCTTTCTCCCGATTCATTTTCATCTGTTGATTCCAGCCGAAAAATGTAAGAGATTCAATTGCCAGAAATAAAAGTGCTCATGCGACTGCTTGAAAAAAAGTGCATATCTTGAAAAACAAAAGAATCAAAATGTGCAGTTACTCGTAATAGCAGAAGGCGAGTACATCTTATTTATTTATTGGATGGAAACTCAATAAAAAAACGCCATAACATCACGTCGGCATCATCTTAAAAAAACACAGAGGGAACGACAACCATATAGGCATAAGATGATCACACATCAGACCAATAGAAGAGAAAAAAAATATATAGCTCCCAACTTGCAACAACTTTCTTTTTTTCTCTCGCTCAACAATTGCTTTCTCTTTTATTATGCTTTCTCCTCCTTTCTTCAGTAGATATGGTGGTCGGTCCGAGAAAAGAGAGTAGAATATCAAATCAAGTGAAAAAAGGCGAGTGGGAGAGAAGAAGTGAGAGTAAAGTAGAAAATGTGATTACTTTGTAGTCTTCCTCAAGTTACCAGACGAGTTGCAGCACACACATGTATAGACACTCAGACACATACACACACTCAGATCACTCTTTACACACCCTACGGAACACAATAAAAAAGGGAGTCTTCTTAAAATGAAATAAAAATAAAACAAGTTGCTTTCCACTTAAAAGAAATAAAGTTTGAAAGTCAGCCGGATTCCTTGTTTTTTTTTTGGCAAACTAGAGAGAAGACACACAGAGATAGCTGATGTGCCAAAAAAATTGGCAGTTTTTGTCTGTCTCACTATTTTTTAATATCCAATCCAGTAGACAATTGGATGAGGAGATATAGAGAAAAATATAAATAAATAAAAAAGGAAACTAAAGAAAAAGAAGTATACACTTTTGTGTTCCTTGCTGTTAGCCAAGCCAAGTAGAAAGGTTCACTAGCTTCTTCTCTCATTGAAAATTATTACTTTTATTGCCACTTGTTTTTTTAGATGGTGGTATATACATCCACAGAGAGTAGGCAGCATATGTATTCTTTTTTTTATCTTGCTATTATATCAATTTTATAGTACTGATAGTAATGATAAGGAAAAAAATGGCAAGATAGACCGACAGAGAACACCATTCCATATAATACGACGAAAAAAAAATTGACTTGCTGCTGCTGTTGCTGCTGCTGCTGCTCCTTGCAGCTACAAAATAAAACTATTAGAAATAAACGACAGCAACAACAACCAACCAACCAACCACCACCACCACCATCAACTACCGTATATAGTCAGAAGAGAAAAAAAATATATGAAAATAAACGACTGTCTTTGACTGCCTACTCCACTCCTCTCTTCTTGTCTTTTGTCTTGTTCCTAGTTTTTTTTTACTCTCGATTTTTTTCAGACAGAACAACAGTTAGTAGAATAGTCGAACACGCAGAGAAGGAAAAGGAGGAACGAAGAAGAAGAAAAAAAAATTATAGAAGCGAGCGAACGATGCCCCTTCTTCTTCTTTTTCTTCCCCTCTCACTTTCACTCTCACTTGTTGTTTTTGTCTTGTCGGTATTGTCGCTTATATACCACTGGAGAAAGTGGAAACAGTCGATACCAGTTTTCTATATATGGTTGTATCTCTACTATAAGCGTTTTTCTTCACTCCAGTTTCTTTCATGCCTGTAGGCTTTCAGAAGAAGAAAAAATACTCAAACTTTCTTTTTTTTCACTCTCGTTCTACTTACAAGTCGAATTCATCTATACCCAATTTTTTATTTTAAAATGGGGGAAATGTACATGAAGTCAAGGAAAGAGAAAGTTTGCTGTTGTGAGAATGTGAAGAAGAAGAAGAGAAAAAAATTGTTCTGAGAGAATGCAATAGTGATGGTGAGCAGATGAGAAGAGAACAAGTTCATGTTTTTCTTTTTATTATTCTTCTTCTTCGCCTTACAAGTCCACCATTTTCATTCCTTTCCCCACGCGATCTGATCATCATTTCATCCAATCCACTATACTCCTCACAACTGACTGATGCAACAACTTTGATTTCACTCCGCTATATATACTCTCGTCCTGTTTGGAACACAGAGAGTGGAGAAAAAAAAACTTTCCTTTTTTTCATATGTATGCAAAGCGATGAAAAAAATGGGAACATGTGTGTGTGTTCTGTCTTTCTGTCTCTACATGTTGTATATAAAGTTTATATATATTTATTGTCTGTGCGCACACACACACACACACACTCCTCTCAGATTACAAGAGATTATTCAGCAAAAATGAGAGATCTCTCGTTGGAGAAGAGATGAAGAGAACTGCCGGTTGATCAGGAGGATGATGATGATGAGAAGGAGGAGGAGGTCGACAAGGAGCACATTTTTATGTACTTTTTTCTTTCAGAGAGAAAAAAACGAATAATTCTACTTTCTCTCTGATTCTTGCTTTCTATTTCATTGAAATATTAGACACAAGTGAGTATACAGCAAAAGATGGGAATCAATGATGTCATATTTTTTCGCAAGGTGTTGCACTTTTCTGAGTAGAGATGCGAAAAAAATAAAAAATTGTTTAAGAGATGTAGACACATAAACAAACAAGCACACACTCACACATCCACACACTCGATTTTTTTTGTGTGCGATAAGAAAATTAGAGAAAATTGATGATAAAATGTTGATGATCGTAAAAAAAGGAGTCACGTTGGTGCTGGTGTGTGTGCTCGTCTACACTCCTTGCTTTCACTACTGCTGTTGCTTACTCACTGAAACTTTTTCTCGAGCTGACTCACAATCAGACTGTTGAAGAAGGAGAAGACGATAGAGCGGAGTTGAGAGGGAGAGAAGAGGAGAGATGAATGCCTATATATTATATTGTATGAATAAAAAACATAGACTGAGAGATGGATAGACATTAGACAGACACAAACATAAAGTATAGTACATTATTATTATTATGGAGGCATCTATATAGTAGGAAAAAAAATAATAAAAAATGATGATATGGAATGAAAGGTACATCAGTTATAATAGTACTTATGGTTTTACATGTGTCGAGAGTTTATGTGTGAGAGCTGCTGGCTTGGCTGGTGGTTGTGTGTGAGGAGGAGAAGGGTGATATATGGACAGATGGATTTGTACTTGTTGTGTGTAGTCGTCAGCGAGTTGTGTAGTCGAAAAGTGGAAGGAATGAAACAGGGTTGCAGAAAAGATGAAGGAAATTTTTTCTTCTTAACGCATTTCATATGCGAGGAATTGATTCTACTTACCTATATCACTCCACAAATCATATTAGCAGCTAAAAAAAACTCGCAAGTTTGATTGACATTAATTGACAGACGAAAAATTTTCATTCGCTGATTTAGACATAGCTATACTTTCAGGTTGATCTGGACAAATTTAGGTCGCAAAATAGATTAAAAATTTTTCTGGAATCTTGAAACAGAGATGAAATTCAAGCCATTTCTACGAATTGGGTATAAATTGAGTAAATACGTTGATTGGTTAAAGTTAAAACATTGACTCTATTGACAACCCTGATTCGCCCTTCTACTAAACATGTTTGTATGTGTGCAAAAAACGGATAACGAGAAGAACAGGGAAGCATCAAGTAATGCAGAGGATATATACTGAAATTGAATTTTTTTTGTCCCCAATGCTGTCATTACACTTTGTCTTATTATTTTCTTGGTCACTTACAGAATTACGTGTAGTTAGGTGGAAAGAGTGAGAATGCATATCGAAAAAACTGCAGGGAGAAATTATAGGCTAGGAATACATATAATATTTTAATAGTCGAGGGAAGTACATTGAATATTTACCTACGCATTTGCATTTTTTAAGGAGCATCATTACACATTATTACACAAGAGATATATATGAAAGCGTTTTCCCTTGTAGCGATACACGTTTTTTCATGGAAAGGATTGGAGAGAGTGAAAGAAACGACAGGAGAAAGCAACAAGAAGGTTTTTTTCTTCCTCTCTACTCCCCGGTTTTTTTCAAGACACATAAAAATAACATGAAAACTTTTTACTCCTTTCACTACTTCAACAACTGCTGCTTCTGCTGTGCTAACGGTTCAAGTGGTGGTGGTTGATGATATGCTGAGGAGAATAAGAGCGACCACATTGCTACCAGAAAACGGTTGGAGAGCGCCTTTATGAAAAACGAGAAGGGAAAATAAGACGAAGAATTTTTTCTTCTTCTTTCTTCAGTCGACGATGGACAACCAACCGCCTGAAACCAGATGATGACGACATGGCAGAAAACTCTCTTTTTTTTCTCCTCCACCGACGATATCTATATGGAGTGGAGTGGAAGTAGTAAATATGTGGTAGCATGTATTTTAATGTAGTCCAGCAGGCGGAACTCATCGACATTGTTCAAAACCACGATCCCAACCGAACTGCTATAACGACAGTTACCGAGAATCAGAAGAGGAGAAAAAAAATGACTCAAACTTTTCTCTTCCTATCTGTTTCACTATGAAAGCATGTATCATCATCGTTTCTCTCTTCAGAAAGCTTGCAATAAAATAAAAGGGGGAAAAAGAAGAACCTGTAGTATGATTATTACTTTGTTGCTTCCACACAAAACTCTTCTCTGGAATGGCATGAGAGAACTTACATGGAATTTCCCTTTGTTTTATAGGTTCTTTAGGTAGGTAGGTAGGTAGCTACACAAAAAAAGTGGATATATGATGATTGCATGCAATATAGACACAATAAGAGTTTACATAACATCATGGAACACTCTATAGACAGAGTAATACGTTATATTTCTACTGCGAATTCCATAACAATATTATTGCAAACTTTCCACGTTTTATGATGAGAATCATGAAAATGATGAAGATGACATGACGCTCTTCTCTTCTGTATATACCTATGTGTCTGTGTGCATCATGCTACCAAGTTCACTCACTCAGTTTATATTTTTAAGGCTAGACAGAAGACTAAATTTTCCTCTTCTGACGTCCTCCACCGTCTTCTCCCTCAATGTTTGTTGCTCTCATACTTCTCTAATCACTCGATAGTTTGTGTGCCATGTTCCTTAAAATAGTACAGCGGCTCAAAGAAAGAATCGCAAAAACATGCAAAAAAAGTTTTGGGATGGATGCAATAATAGAAATTAGATAAGTGTTCGTGCCAAAAAAAGTAGCGACACAACTATTTATAAATATTTTATGATTTTTTAAAATTCTCAACAGACAGACAAACATAATTTGCCATAAAGCTGAGTTTTCATGTCTTTCATACTTTTCACTTTTCATCATAATAATAACCATCTCAATAAATGATGATAAAGCCTCTTCTGCAAGACGAGAGCCCATCACATGCAATGATATCATTGATGCGATGCGACTGCTATTTTCATTCTACACTATACCTATAAGAGCAAACATTATTGTCTATTGCTAACTATGACGTTGTTAGCGATGCAAACGAAACGAAACCACAACAGTTTTTTTTTGTACCCATATAACCCATTCGTGAGTGGAAGGCTTCTTCTTTAGATTTTTTTATGTACTATTATCATTGTCGCTGCTTCTATCTATCTATATGGCTTTTTTTTGTACGGATAGTCGCTCTCTGGAAGTGGTTGGATTGTGTGGAATGGATTATATGGAAGTGGACTCATTTGTTGGACTGTCAACTGCTAAGGTTTTTATCAAAAAAGGAGAGAAAGGAAACAGACAAACGGCAGCAGCACACCAACCAAACGAAACGAAACCACCATCATGTCATGCAATTGCATACCAGCAGCAGCAGCAAGTGTTTTTTTCTTGGTTGTTTCATTTTCATTCAATTCCTCTCTTGCATGGACTCAGAGAGCCGAGAGAGCGATTTTTTTTGTGGATGGTGGTGCCGTGTGTTTTCTGGATTGGAGTTTGGAGTCCTCTCTCTGGCATTCATTATTTCAAAGAGGCAGAAAAACGGGAACAATTTGTCATGAAACGAATTAAGTAATGGTCTCTTTATTTTCCCTTTTTTATGTTGCATATTCATGCTATCTGGTGTGGATAGCAATATGTATAAATTGTGTGGAGAGAGAGCTTGATCACTTTCATGACATCATCTTCTCAATCACAATAATAATTTTGGAGGCAATAAAAACTGAATGTGTTTAACTGC
This sequence comes from Willowsia nigromaculata, assembly GCA_034700605.1. Classification (NCBI taxonomy): domain Eukaryota; kingdom Metazoa; phylum Arthropoda; class Collembola; order Entomobryomorpha; family Entomobryidae; genus Willowsia; species Willowsia nigromaculata. Next base: position 2,836 of record JAQIXX010002512.1, on the reverse strand, counting down.
TTGTATGTATGTGTTGCACTCTTTATTATAGAAAGCGTGTGTGTGTGTGCAGCGCAAATCATGTAAAATGTTTGATGCATTCGTGGATTCTTTGAGTGGAGGAATTGGTGAGATTGAGTAATCAGGGTTGCAGAAGAGAGTTCCTACTCATTTTTGCATTTATATTTTGGCACCATGAGATATCATAACTTTCTGTTAAAGGCTCATTTGGAAATTGCATATTGGAAGTAGTTCATAAAACCATTATAGATGATCATAATTGGAAGCATGCATCATGCATGCTAGCAATGCAATGATTAGAAATGCAAAGGAAAAAGATGAGTGCTTAATTCAGCTTGATGGTCAATGGGAGAAAAGGATTATTATCTGTTCGAATGATTACCGTATTTGCTCTAATAATTCCCCATGTTCAAATAATGCCCCATCTCTAATAATTCCCCACTCTATACCAGCGATTTTCGCTAACTCCCCACTACTCTAATAATTCCCCACTACCCAAGTAATTCCTCACTATTCCAGTAATTCCCCACCCCAAAATTTGGAGGGAAGTCATTTTACTTATCTTGTGAACTTCTTATGTTACCGTTCTTGTATTTAAAAGAGCAAGAGGGTATGTAAGAACAAATTTGCTGCTTTGTTTTGTTATTTTGCATTAAATACGTAAATGTATTTACCAAATTTCAAGTAAATTGCTCGCAAGATTTTGCCTGAATTTGGTAATTCCCCACTATTCTAATAATACCCCATCTCTAATAATTCCCCACCTTAGACAAGCGATTTTCGCTAATTCCCCTGGGGAATTATTAGAGCATTTACGGTATGATATTCATATCATGTTGTAAGCTGACGTCCATGTAGCGTCTGTATTCTGTATAGAAGATGTGTAGACCCATATTACACTATACAATCAATAAATTATTATCGATTGATGAATAAATCAGGTATGCATAATCAGGCGTTATGTCACTAATTAATGAGTCATAAGTAGTTATGCATGATTTGTTCAAAATGGTTTTCTGCAATAGCTTTAGTTTTTAATGAATTTCAGATAAAATATTGATATTGATAGTCAAGTAATGTGAAAGATGTAAGTTGCCAGGCGAAAATTACATTGCATTATATTTGCATCATCATTGCAATCGGTTTTCTTTTCTCTACAACTACACGTTTCTTTACTTGGCATTGCTAATTGAAATACAGGATGTTTAAATATTTATGTGATGCTACATTGCATTTCTTAGTCTGTTGCTGTGCTTAAAAATGGCTGATAACAGGAATGGTGATTGGTGACCATAGACATCTCATCATTTTCATCAGATCAACTTTCAGTAAAAAGCCAATTTATCCAAAATCCAACTACAACTCAAACTCAATCATTCAAACATGAAAACGCACTAAATTTATAGGAAATCCTTTGTTACCACCACCACCACCACCACCACCACAGCACAGCCAAGCATCTGTCCTAAAAACCCATCATTTCCATCTGATCTCATCTCACCCCAAATTCCCACCTCACTACACACCCCCAAACAGCCATAGAGTGTCCAAGTTTTGCGCAACTTTACTCCTACACTACCCTTACCTAACATGCCACTACTCTACTAGACTGGATGCTCATTCTCTCACATGCCCTCTCATTCCAGCGTACTCTCTCTCTCCTTCTCTCTCAAAGCCCACATCCACACCATTCACACACCACCGCACCACAACCCCACCTACACCGCAACCTTCTACAAGCCGTCCCACCTCCCAAAAAAACCACAGCGCATCCCACGAACAAGCCCATTCTCAGAAGCAAGCAGCACTACACACGGACACGACGACTAAAATGCGACGTCTTCTTCTTCTCACCTCTATCTTCTACGTTGTCTCCGTATTCATTCAAGCCACTTTGCATTTTTCTATACCGTGAGCACTGTGTGATTCAGAGCGGTCGTGTCGTCTCCTTCTCTCCGTTCCTATCTGTGTGTCGTTTTTTCCTCGTCTTCTCTTCGTCACAAGTTTTTCCACACAATTCGCTCTACCTTCTTGGTTATGAGTTCACCTCTCTCGTCTCACTCATTTGCTTCGTGCTACCAACACTACTGCTTCGTCTCTCCTCAAAACGCCGACAAGCAATTAAATTTAATTGAGGCTATTGTTTAAAAAAGTTAGTTAAATTTTCGGTGGAAGCTGTGTGTCCTCCTGTGATACGCGGAGTTGTCTAGTAGGCAGTTAAGTAATTCGGAGAAACGGTGTTTTTTTGTTGTGCTCTTTCTGGCAGTTAAGAAGAATTGGGTGGTTTGCTAGAGAAGGAGGGGGTTGATTTCTCTGTTGGATTTTTTAAGGGTAAGTGGTTAAATATTAGAATAATAAGTGGAGAATGGTGGTGGTTAAAATTTTTTAATTGTTTGCTGACGTGGCGTTAAAAAAGCGTGGCTTTTTTTAGTGAGTGGGTTGAAGTAGGGGCCCGAGAATTCGGAGTGAATAAAGTGGTGGTGGTGGGTTGATTTTTGGTTCATTTTGGTGTTGGAGATCTGAGGTGGTAGTCGCATCTGTCATCTGTGGAAGATTGTATTTTTGATTGGTTGTAGTTTGGTTTTGTGGAGTTGGAGTAATTAATTTTTTGATTTTGATTTTTAATTGGCTTTGGTAGGTTTAAATCGAGGAGTAGTAAAGTGGGAAAATGGCTGCAGCTACGTCTGGAGATGATATGCCGACTTTTAAGTTGGTTTTGGTTGGTGATGGTGGTACTGGAAAAACTACGTTTGTCAAGAGACATTTGACTGGCGAGTTCGAGAAGAAGTATGTCGCAACTCTGGGAGTGGAGGTGCATCCGTTGGTTTTCAATACG